>JAOSYY010000015.1:4822518-4834755 GCA_025727935.1 Hebomoia glaucippe
TCCCACAGTGCTCTAATTGACAGCGCCTACGGTTGCTCAAACAGACGCCCTCCGATCGATACACATGTCAAATAACTGTTTGTTGCCGCTCACGGCTCCGGAAAGCTGTTATTTTTACGGGCGAATCCATTTCTATGAAGAGCGAGGCAGCGACAGGGCCTTCGCTTAATACGCGAGGAAATGGCACTCGGCAGATGTTGTGTATAAAATTGCATACGATCCGGTAAATAGAGAAACAATTTATAAACTTCTGGCCCCTTAATTTGTACCCGTTTTCGAGGGATGTTGTTTCGCCATTGCCATGTATACAAGCAACGAACGCGGCTGAACCCGCGGGCCTCCACTAGAGGCCGGCGCCGTCACAAAAAGAAAGTGGTAGAAGACGTGCATGCGCTCGGCCGCCCTGCCGCTGTTGCCATGCGCGCGCGCACCGCTCGTTGTTACGCGCGTGTCTATTCGTTTGACTCGTGCCTTTTACATCTTCGAGCATTGATATCTTGCGAATTGGTATTTGTTAAGCGTCTTTCGGCAATTCTCGTTAACTCTGTGTGTCCCAGATTTAATTGTTCACAAGCGGAAGTACTGCTAAATGGCAATTGTACACACGAAATGACAAATTTCAGAAGACAACTTTTTTTTCATTTTCGCACTTTCTGCGCGTTTTTGGACGGGAAGTTAAGGCGCGAGAGCCCGCGGGGCGTGGCTGCTGATTTATCATGTTTAAGAGTTGACCTGATTTATTATCTATGCAAAACAGCTAACGTAAAGCGTGACGTGACTGACATCAGGCGAGTCCTCTCTGGCCTCTCTGGCCTCCACGCGCGGCTGTCTCGAGCATCGCGAGACAATCGAGCCTTTGTCGCCTCCTATACAGATAAATCTGGCTGTTCCCACAAAAGAGGCAAAAGAGGCAAATGAGGCAAAAGAGGCAGCGGACGCTTTCCCACCTTTGAACTAGCCAAATTCCGTAGCGACAACGTGTCGCTTCATTTAACGATCAAAACAACCAATTAACATTTGGAGTGATTCATTGTGGCCGGTGTGATATTTAAATTTTAAATCGGACTGTAGGTCAACAGGCCACGCCGCCGCCTTCGAGCCAGCGACCACTGTCACCAAACTTAGTCTCCAAACAGACTGCTGCCCCGTCTCCTCCTGCGGCATGGGAAGGGCTGTGCTGTTTTCTCGATTACAGATTTTATTATATACGACTATACGTTACTGTAATAATCCTGGCTTTAGACTACAAAGTGACCCACTAGTGGATCATAATGACAGCGGTGATAAATCAAATGATCTATTGATCTATGATTACCCAGTCGCCGACTAGTCATTGCCGTCATCAGCCGGAGGCCGACATCGTTGTCGGCAAACTTCTCATATTGTCGGCCAATCCTGTAATTAGTAGTAGCAAATGTCCGCCCGACGGCTGCCGTTCAGTTCTCAGCCCCAGAGAATGTATGATACACCTCGGGATGATGAAATGGTTTCTTTCCTTGCGAGTTCTAATTGCATCATTGGCCGTCGGCGAGCTGGACGTGCCACGCGACTCGCAGCGCTGCGGCGCAGGCATTAAGGCGCGAGTTGCCGCGGCGCCGGCGAATAAAAATTGCACAACGGAAACACATTTCGCGTATTATTCCGTAGAGCTGAAGGGAAAATGTTTTTGCACGCTTATTCGTACGAGTGACTCACGCCGGTTATTATTATGTAAAAAGTCGATTATTGCTTGCTTTTTCCTCTCATTTGTCTCTATGTGAAGTTTCAATGCAATTGATTGTTGTCGTTGAATTGTATATGTGCAAGTCATTCCATTATTAGAGATTCATTGAAAACGTATGGAGGAAACCAATCGCCCCGTCTGTTTCCCGCCCAACCCGGCTAGCGTCAGACTGTCCTGTGCCATAGTTAAGCACAGGCGAGTTTTTCCAGGTGCATCGTGGACCCTAGCAGGGTGATGAAGCAGTAACTCTAAATAGCAACGAGGGCAGTTTTCCACTGGAAAGGCAGACGCGTTGGGCGGCTGGCAACAGCGCTATCGCTACCGAGAAGTGTCGCGCGTACGTGCGAGCTCACTTCTAAGAACGGCGGAATAAACCGGATCGATTCGAGAAAAAGTCGCCCTCATTACCCCTCTTGTCTCGAAATAGTTAACTCGTAGATCAGCGTGGCTGACGCAATCTTCAGGAAAATTGAACATTTTTTAGCTTTCCCGTTACGAGACACCTAATGTTACTCATTGCCTATTCTTAAAAGTTCGCTGCCACTCGAGACGAAGGACATTTTTGACAGATATTCCTTTGTTGGGTTCGTCGCGGGGAGAGACGATCTGCGCTTGCGATGCTTCATCTGCACAGACCCACTAACCAATTTTTGGCTCTGGCCCAGCGATAAATGTTATTAAAGACAACAATCTCTAGAAGTTTCGTTCCGATTACGCCCGAACGGCAAACTGAGTAACAGCGATCGGGCTCAGAGCACAGGTCATGTGGTAAGCGGTTATCCAAAAATCTGCAATGCAGATCGTGTCGCGCTGTAAATAGGCCTCACACGTGCCCGAGGAGAGGCTTTGGCCCAAAAAACGCTTCAAAGTGTTTGTTAACTTCGAAATGGATGAACAGATTTTAACGGGACTTTTGGCAGATAGCAGAATGATACGTGGTGTAACCTATTTTTTGCGCTTATTTGCTAATGATAGAAAGAACATCGCAAGTGCAGCCGCCCGCCGCGGCCACTCTGTAGTAACCGCAAGGCCTTGACCTGCGGAATTGGCCGATCATCCCTCGTTCAGCTGCTAATCGATATCCCCGTGCGACCCTTCAGCTTAATTATTAACGGTTTTGTTTTGTAAATGAAGACGGAATATCCACCAACGCAACCAAATATTGCCAATGTGCTAGGGCTTAACTATACCTTGCTAATGAAAACGTATTATAACATCATTAAGCAATCACAATTCCGTGTAATCGACCTCTAATGGGATGACTAATGACGGACGCAATTAGTCATCAGATCATCGACTATTGCCTTTCCAGAATATTCTGCTGATGTCCCGCAAAGTGTGGCCGCGACAGCAAAACCAAAACCGATCGTGAGGCAGTGAGCGTCCGCGCGTTTTGCGTCCAGCGACGGAGCTCGAGGCGTCCGACGGCGCGTCGCGCGTCAATAATCCAATTTACCTATGACACAATACGCATCGGGCGGCGAATAGAAAGCGCGGCCGCTATCGGCCCTATCAGTGTTTCAATAAAATACTTTTATTAGCAAAATAAAGTTATTTATAGCAAACGTTCGCGACATAATATATTAATAGCGCGCCAGAATGTGCATTTCTAACAAAATGTGAAAAGGCTAACGACAGGATGAGTCACTCGTGTGTCGGCTCCTGGCCAGGCGAAGGCCGCGAAGTGCGGGACACAAAGTGATTGTGTTGAATGAGGGGACACCGTGGCTTTCATTTCAAAAACGACGCCGCCGTTTCCTTCGGCTTTCGTACTTGCGTGGCCTAATTACGAGTATAATAATGCATATGTTTTCTAAGGAAAAACGAGTCAAGTGTTCAATGAAACTCGGGACATTTTTTAGCTCCGATTCAAAGAGGCTTACGTAGTGCTCGACTGTCACATAGCAACAATATATGAAGTAAACGGCTGAGTCGATTTTGATGCGAATCTTTTATTGGAAATTGATTCTCTCGGTGTATGAACACTAATGCCGATAACCGACGGGAGTCGAATGAAATAGAAGGCACGTAACCACTGAGCCGGTTCATTAAAGTGTGCAACGTTTCCTAGGTGCGTCCTTATCAACACCTGTTATCGGACACTGATAACAGGTTTGGCTTCGCGCGGCCTCTTTGTGGAGGGAATGACACATTTGCTTTGTCAAAAAAGGAATTTCCTCTTAGCTCATCACTATATCGGTGCCAGGGCGGAGGGGCACTCGGGCACCGGCAAAGTAGCAGACTCAGAACTTCAAGGGGGAAAGAAGGGAAGAACTGTATCTATTTAAAAATGCTAAAAATATCGTGTTTAATTTAATGCTGTCGCCTCAACATTGGGCTTCTTTGAGAACTCGAAAATGGCGATGAACTAATTAAATCGTTGAATGAATCGGCTCCTCCAGTTACAGTTACACACACAATAAGCATAATTGACAATATTTTAGCGAGCGTTAACAAAACGAACATGGCGAGCCCGACAATCGTGTTAGGCGTCGGGTGTCGGGTGTCGGGTGTCGGGTGTCGGAGCCGCCCAGTCTGACAAACACGCCTGGGTCGCCTAGCGAACGCCGGTCAGTTCGTCTAGAATCTAGATGCAAACTCTGACAAAGCAGTGGCCACCTGAGTCTCGCGAAAGCATACATTATAATATTATGACGAGCGTAACGTGAAATTTCGTCAGCGTTACGGACAAGCTGCAGGAGACCGTGGTTTTAATTGCATCAAACGAAGCTATCGGCCAACTCCTGCGGTATTTCACCGTGTCTTTGAGACGGAGCTGTTTGGAAAGCGTTTATGGCGCGCAAAGCGTTGGACAGAAATAGGCACAATCATTTTGTAACTCGGTTGCTGTCGAGCCATCTCTGGTCTCGGGCTGGGCCGCGACTCAGCCTGCCCTCCGGCTTCGCTCTTGCACTATTACAATAATCTTAAGGCATTAACATTGCGATAAAACATCAAAACAACCCATATCTCTGACGTCAAACGCATTTCGCGCCATTGCGAGCTCGATTGACGCAACTGTCTCACAGTTCGACAAAATATAGAAAAACAAGCGCGAATCTGCATTCGTTAGCGATAACGCGGCGAGAGGTTTTCCCTCTGCGAGCTTCTATCGGCTCCCAAGGTATTGGAGGGAAATAGGTGACGTAGAGCGCGACAGCGCTCGGCACAGGAATGGCGTTGACATGCGCTTGACAATAGGCAAGATTCACAACAGCGATTATAAGCTGGGTCGCTCGGGTCCTGATACGCAAACATTTCAAGTTAATGCCAGTTACTTTATTCTGTCCGCGAAGTCACTTCGACCTTTGGCAGAGGAAAGCAGACGCGTCTCGGGTACTTACTCATTGTACGTACAATTTAATTTGTTTGAAATGGTCAATCCCACAAAACACAAAGAAGACACCGGCTGTGGCCGATAATTCGCTCGTTAAGAACCTCGTGGGGACGTCAGCCGGGCGAGTCCGGACGACGTGCTAGTTTAGAGCGAGTGAATATTTTCACTTGCATAGATGTAAGCAGACGTGACTTTCATCCACATAATCGGCGTGCGAGCGAGACGGCGAGCGCGGAGAGCGCGCGTGCGAGCGAGACGGCCGCCCGGTGAAGGACCTCGTTGCTCTAGTTCAGTTTACACAATTGTCCTTTAAATTACGTAAATAATTTGATAAGCTGTGCGATAGCGCCGCCTGGGCACGGCCCCGGCCTTACGCGCTAAGCTGCACCATTGCGAACGGACACCGTCGGTTGGCGACAGACTCTTCGTACGTAACGAGCGGGAGAATGTCGTCAGACAAATATTGGCAATGGCCTCGCTTTGGCCAGTGCCAGTGTCGCATCTCAAAATATCATTGCCGATGACCGCACCGGGGAGACCGTTTGGCGTTTGGCCTCTGACAACCTTCTCGTACGGGCAGGCTGGTCTTGACCACTGAAAACGTTGAGGCGCGCCAGCCTTAAGAAATGCACACGTACAAAGACTTTCCTAAAACTGCGAGAGAAGAACAACCTTGGTCGCCGAATGGAGCGCGTTCTTAACAAACTCGCCAGCTTAATTCCTTTGGTATAGATGTACTGAACTGTTGCATAAGATCGACGATGCGTCGCTGACCTTGGAGCTCAGAATCCACCGGCCAAAATGCGTCAAACACGAGGAACGGGTATTAATTGGACAACGTCAATCCTTAACGTGCGAGACATCCGGACGGCATTTTGAAACATCGCCAACGCGATGGCGAAAGGGAAGGTTGACACTGTAAATGATTCGCCTCACGCGCCAATCTGACCTTGAACCTGCTCTAGGCTTGGCTCTTTCAAATTAGTAAAACGCATCGAAATCGGGCCAGCGGCTTAAGAGCGACGATGCCTCAGGCCCGTCACACTAAAATAGCACGATTGCACTTGGCGTCGCTCGTCGTGACGTCACACCTCTTTCCGAGAACTGAAAACTTTTACGCAACTATTTACCCCGTGTCCTGAAAAGCGTCGTCTACGTGCGCCGGCGCACGCTGCCATTATCTGCTGTTGATGGCTGATAACACGCGCCAATCATAGGTTACTCTCTTTTGAATGAACGAAGCTTTCTCTGTGTTATTGCTGGATTTATACTAAAAGAAACAGCAAGCAAAGTAACTCGTCTTGAAAAGAGTACCGCAGGAACGAATGAATTGTCTTCGCCCGAAGCGACGTTTTCTCGTCCCCTCAGAAAATGAGTTGGGCGTTTGGGTCCGAAAGTCACCGAACGAACTCTCGCTGGGCTCTCGATGGCTTAGTGGAAAGCAGTTAAAAACCTAACTGAACGTTGGAACGAAGCACTCGCTCGTTATGTTCGGAGCCTCTCGGCGACAGCTATTCCTGACGATGACCCTTAAGACCTAAATTTGCTTACTTAAGACCGCTCTTAAGATAAGCCTGAAATAAACAAGATTAGTGTTGAATATAGAGATAATATATTACATAGTGTTTGTCAATAGCTGCTGACACTCGCGCGGACAACTCCGTAGGTGCTTGTGCCGAGGGAAAGCGGACTCTCAGCCGCTGCCATAGGGCTTACTCGGCAGCAAATAGTGCTCAGTAACGAGTCGATAAGCGAGCATAATACGCCGCTGCGCAAGCGAGGGAGAATGGGCCTTGTGCCTATGGGCATTCGCGCCACTTTCGGCCAACCGGCAAATCGAAACAGCTCGGGCTCACGGCGCTGACGAAATTGGCCCGTGTGCGCATGGGCATAAGGCCAGGAGGCGCAGCTGAGGCGACGGCTCGGCCGAGAAGTGGCGACGCGTCGTCTGTTGTTTTCGAAGACGTTGCCAACCTTCGATAAGACGGCACAGGTTCCGGGTTCGATTACAGGTTTCAGCTTTACTCACATGTTTTTCTATACATAACATTTATTTGTAATAAAAATAAAATTTGATGCGTAGGTTCCTCGATTGAAACTATTTCTATTTTTTTGTATGTTCGTTTCTTCCGGGTAACCTCCGCAACGACTAAACCGTAAATAGTTAGGGTGTTAGCTGGTAAAAAGCCTATAGCTAGTTTTGCTCGATTTAAAATTGGATCCAACTTTTGTTCTACATTCGAATCACAAAGGCAAGTTATATTAACGAGAATGAAAAAGAAATCGGGAGGCGAAGGCGCACTGTGCACTGTGCACTGTACACACGACGAACAAAGCTTCCCACAGCTCTGTATCAATTTCATCTAGAGCCGGCGAACACTCATTTGAGATCTCTAGAAAACGTCTAATTAATTAAGATTATCGTGCTGCTCGTAATTTGATTATTGCTCGGCGGACGGACGCGGCTCCGGGCGTAAGATTAATCGCTGTCTTTGCCTGCTCCGCAGGGTAAAGGCGGCGGTGCGGGTCTTAAAAGTAATAAAACGACAGTTTGCCTCTAAGCACAAATTAAAGTATAATGGTACAACAAAATTCAATGTGTGACGTTGTTTTATTAGTCTGTTTGTTCTGGCGTATCTCTGAAATGGCTGAACAGGTTTTGACACAACCTGCACAGACAGCCAGCAAATATTTTGGCGTGCAACATAGCTATTGTTTAAGCACCACATTCACAATATAGTAATCGTCGTACAGAGAGACCGAAGTGTTCAGGTGACATTGGATTGCGAATGAACGGTTCTAATCCTGCTCGGAATCGCCACTTAGCTGATAACGGCGTGACGCCACAAACATTTAGGTACCTGGTCAAAACAATTAGCCGATCGATTACTTCATATTTTTATTCAAAAATCACGATCTAGATTAGAGCGATAAGAGTCAGTTGTTTTTGTGTTTTAACCTTCACTACAGAAAGACAATCCGTTAGCAACGGCTTGCAGTCACACACGCGCGCGCACGCACACACGCGCGCAAACGCACACACGAGAGCCCGGTGACGTCGAGTGGCGTGATGTTTACATCACCTTACGACTGTAAACATTCGCTGCGCTTCCATTACCGGTTGCGCTAACTCGATTATATTCCCAATCGAGCTGCGTCCCGAAATGGATAGCGACAAGCTGATAACGGTCGATGCAAATCGAAATCGGATTGATAGAGCCGTGTCGGGCGGCACGTAGGCGAGCGAAAAAATGAAGGAAAAATGCACCGCCTGCAACGCGCGGTTACGCCTAATTTTCGCTTGGGGCCTCGCCTCGCCGTCCCTCGCGGGGCGCCCTCGGAGGACGCGCCCTCAGTGGCTGCACTCGCCGTTGTCGTCGCCGATGATGAGCGGATTCTCCATGTCGACGAAGTGGCCGCCGTTGTATTTGTTCATCTCCTGTTCGAAGAGGATGTTGTTGATGGCCTGCTTGATCATGGCGCGCGTGCGCTCGTCGTGCTTCCGGAGCGACACGGCGATGTACTCCCCGAAACTGTCGCACTCGTCTTTCCGCTTCGCGGGCGACGAGCCCTTGATGATGCTCACGGCCTCCGCCAGGCTCCTGTCCCGGGCGGTCTTCGGCTTCCTGAGCACTCGGCGCACCAGCCGCGTGGGCCTCGGGCCCTTGCACGCGAACTTCTGCAGAGGGGGCATCTCCTCGGGTTCGCTCTTGACAATCACCTCTTCGTTGGTGGTGTCGCTGTGCCCTTCTCTGTCCCTGTCGTTCTCCTCTTGGCAGCTCTCTTCGGTGTCTTTCTGCAAGAGAACATCCGGATTAAAGACACGATTCACATTTAAAATAACATAATTTTTTAAGTTTTAATCGCATCTAACGAGGACAAAGTTCTTCTATTCAGTGCCGAGTTCGCGTCGCGGAAACATCAGGTGGAACCTAAGATGGACTATTCCCTTCCCCCACTGAGCTTATCGCCATCCTTTCATAATCGCATTTCGCGCAAAATAATACTTGTATAAGGTTTCGTTACAGGAGTGTGACGTCCGCCCCTCGCCCCTCGCCCCCCCGACGGCCGCCTATCGATCCCGCGCGAGCGAGACGCCGCTACGCGCGCCCGCCGCTTAGAGCGGGACGGCACGTCTCCAATTACTAGTTAAGACTGACTTTTCGTTGCTATCCACCTTGTACTTATTTCAAATTTACGTCTTAATCGTCGTGGAGGACTCCGCTGAGCCGAGGCCCCGCTACTCAGAGAAGCCGCCGGAGCCGGGGCGGCGAGGCAAATCGATGCATTCAGGTGACAATGAAAACACAGTGCTTATTGAAGCATTATGTACACGGTATACACTATTTTTCTAATTTTGTCTGTCGGTCTGTTCCGGTCAATCTCCTTAACGGCTGGAGCGATCTTAATGGGACGATCACTGATAAATACCAAAATTTTGAAATAAAATAGACTACTTTTATTTATCAGGAAACTTCAATACTTCGAAGCCGAAGTCATTTTCACTGCAGCTCCGCGGGCAGAGTGGCAGAACGGCAGAACGGCAAACTCAGCGACATCTGCCGAGTGCCCGGTTCTGCGGCCAGGGCTACGAAAACAGTTGCAGTAAAAATAAACCTAATGTTTAGCGTTGCTACTGCAATACCTGTTATTCGGATTTGTAAGTATGAATGTCTCCTCCCGAGTGAGGAGGAGAAAGGTAACGGACGCAAAGCCGTTCCCGCCACAGGCGCGCGATTGCCACACTGTTACGGAGGGCGCAAGTGTAGGCGAAATCGAAAACATTTAAAAACGATTATTCCCGCATAAAATAACAAAACCCGATACCGACTGCCGGTTTCGACACGGCAGAAACCGTCTCCCCCACCCTCGCTAAACAACAATTAATAACGAAATGCAAATTTCAAAATTTAAAAAAATAAAAAAGCGATCGGCTCCCGTTAGCTGAGATATGAAAGGTCGCCGCTCACACCGATTAAGGTCACCCGAACCGAGCACCGAATAGAGTCGGGCCCGGCTCGTCCGCGCGCGCCGCACCCGCCGCACCCGCCGCACCCCCTCAGCCGCTCTCGTTACCGAGACCGCTGATTATATACAGATGTTGGGGGACTGCTCCCGAAGACGGAGTCGGGTGATAGTACTAATGACACCTTTGATAACTAAAAAAGTCATATTTTTAACACTTTTTATTAGCATTATTTACGCGCCATCTTGTAAGTACATCTAAATGAACCGATAGTTTCAAAAAAAAATACATTACTTTACTAAAAAAATGTACCAGCAATGAAGCATGATACCAAAAACAACTGGACTAACATGATGGAGCGAAATAACGCTAATAAAACGTTTTGAAAATATGATTTTTTTAGGCAGGATCAAATTTTATTTCGTTCCTTCGTCAAAGATGTTATCTGGCTTCGTTTTAGGGAGCAGTTCCCAAACACTCTGTACGTCGTCCGTTTCTTGCCTTAACTTCAGCTAACTTCAAATGAGAGTCCGATCAAAATCGGTCCAGGCGTTTCAGAGACAGCCGAAACGGACAAAAGTATTGAAACTGACACATTTTATGACGAATCGAGGAGAGGTTGAAAGTGTGACCTGGAAGGCGTCGTCGGGCAACTCGCCGGACGCCTTCGGGTTCTCGACGTGGCTGGGCAGGAAGCTGAGGCGGTCGTAGAGGAACCAGCGCGACCTCTTCCCGAAGCGCACTTTGCTCTTCTCGCGGCGATGCGACGCGAAGATGGAGTTGAACTTCTTCTTGAGGTCCGCCACGTCGCAGTCGAAGACCCTCGCGATCTCCAGCCAAGCCTCGTACTTGGCCGTCTGCACACGGTACATGTCGTCGTTGGGGTCCCACAGGAGCGGCCGCAGCCGGAGCTCGTTCACCAGCCGGAACACGTTCTCGTTCGTCCAGCCGAGGCACTCCTCGGCGCCGGGCGGCCAGCCGCTCATCGCGAGCGGGGATTGTGGCGCGAGTGGCGCGGTTCGGACGTTCGTTCGCGCGCGCGCCGAGCGGAGACTGGCCGACGGGCGCGGGGCGGCCGCTCCACCGCGCTCGACCGCGCTCGCTGCTCGCCGCAGGAGCCCAACTCGGTAGCTGTGCGTTAGGTGCGTTGTATTATGTTGATGATCTCTTTCAAGCAACCTGCGAATACGTAACAATAAAGGGAACAATGAGGATAAATTTACGTTTGAAGTTAACCCGCTGGATATGGAGATGTGCCTAGAAAGACGAAGTTCTTGGGGTGTAATGTAGTAAGAGAATATATTATGGCAGCAATTGCATAAAAACAGATCATGAGTGTACTTTTGTCATATAGGCTGAAATACTGTATTAAAAGCTATTTAAAATAATAGCTAAACTCTCTGCACTCGTGTCGGGGACCGCTTTTCATAAGAAAATGGAATTCAAGATAATAATTAAACATTATACGTTCTTGTGATAATAAACTCCTTCAAAGTAATCAATTCCGAAATAATATTTACTTTGAAAGGGAGCCGAAAAGTTAGTTAGAGCGGAAGAGCTGATTAGAATGGGCAACTTCGCTGTTCTGGCGGCTCGAGGAATCACTTGTAGCTGTTTGTTCGCGACGCGTGATTCGTACAGACACAGGTTTATAGATAGACAACGAATTTTAAGCGAATTCTCGCCTGCGACTGGCGTTATCGATAATACAAATAATCGAGTCGGGGCACATCCCTTCAGCAGCGCGATCGGCAGCGCCTTATCGCAGATGATTGCCGAGGGTTGGGGCTCCTCGACAAAGGGAAGCGTTTGTGACGCTGAATTTACGACACACTTTTACGACTGCAAAAGAGCTAGGTGCCATTAGGCACCGTTTGCACTCGCGCCGCGACCGGGCCCAGTCGCTGCCGACTTTAGGAAGCTAACTCGCCGCTAAATTGTTTGAAGTACTTACTCTTAGTTGTTCAATCGTGTAACCTGTGTCACAAACAAGAGGACACGGACAGCATCGGAAACTTGCAAAAACTTTACTCTCACTTAGCCATTAAAGCAGTGCAGATCGAGCCGACTAGCGCCAGTAGCACGGCCGCTGTAAAGGAACCTGTCGTCGCCCTTTCCAGCAAAGTATATGCAGAGTCCGCAGATAAATTTCACATAATTTCATTGTTTAGAATATTTTTAGTGGCAACATGTGTCGGCGGAAGCTTTTAT
>JAOSYY010000015.1:4834855-4856207 GCA_025727935.1 Hebomoia glaucippe
AGTCCGCAGATAAATTTCACATAATTTCATTGTTTAGAATATTTTTAGTGGCAACATGTGTCGGCGGAAGCTTTTATAGCATACGTCTGTAACGAGCCGCGCCGTTATGGCGTTATGGCGTTATGGCGTTGTGGCGTTATGGCGTTATGGCGTTATGGCGTTGTGCGCCGATATGGAAATCGAGTGTGAACAAGACACATCGTAAACTTAATAAAAATTTATACTCCGCGCCTCGTATCTTCTCCTCCGAGCGAACTGCGAAATCTATAAAATCTTAAAAGATATTTTTCCTTATCGGAAATTGATTATCACGAAGGTGCTCTTTAATGTGCTTTCGGAGTCGAAGAAGTAACGAGGCAGCGGCGGAGAGCAACGCGTCACAGCTCGGTTAGCGAAATGGATTCGGAACTCGGCCGCTTATCGGTCGAAACGAGTAGCCGGAGCGAGCCGCGACAGGCTTTTTGGAAGTTCGTCTATTCGCCGGTTATCCGCGTATGCCATGGGATGTCGTGAAACACCTCGGGGCCAGAAGGTGTCGTCGCCCGACACCTGAAAACGCTCTCGCGGCCGCCGAGTGCGCGCAGACAGCGCACTTGCAGCAGCAGCACTTGATCCAATTATGTTCTCAGCCTGTCTGAGTCGGCTTCCTGCAGTTTGCACTTTCCTTTAAGGCTTCTGCCGATTACTGGCCAACTACATCTCACACTTAACATCGCGCACTAGCCCTGAGCTGCGACTTCTCTCGCGTCGCTCGCAGCCGCGTGCTGTCGCCAACCGCATTGTCCGCGAGGCATTACTTGTATTGTAATCGTGCCTTAATATTATTTAAGGATTTCACTTTTCTTATTGTCTTATATGTCAAAATAAATCCTATACATTTAGGAGCCCCGTGCACTTGTATCACAAGCCAGAGGCGCTCCGAGGCGGGGCGCAGTCGCCGGACGCGAGTGTTTTGTAAACTCGTTCGCGGGAGCACAACATGCGGTTTAATAACGGAAGTTACGACATTTTTGCGACGATCACTATTAAGACGCGACGTTTACAAATAGCCTTTCACTTAGGTCAGATAATTCACGAGTTAAGCAGTCTAAGGCTTCGACGGTCGATGGTGCCTTCGAGCGCCGCCCAATAGGGCTAAGGCTGGTAGTCTGTTAACTGTAATGCACTGGCGGACCCCACAGATGTTGTCCTGACGTACGTCTTATACTATATACAAAAATGATAAATAAATTAAAACATCATTAAGAGGACTAAATTGTAAATCTAAATCATTCTCGAAATCACTTGACACACACATAAATTTCATCGAAATCGGTCCAACCGCTTAAAACGTTTTTATTACGAACACATGCACACAGGATTGAGATACACATTTAAACGAAGAATAAGAATAAAATGATAACAGGTCACCTACTCCCGAGCGAGTCGCGCGATGCTCGGGCGCATCATTGCGGAGCTGACAACGAACTCTTGTTGTTGGCGCAGACGTGGAAAGCAAACAGCGCCTCGCTTCAAAACAGTATGATTGGCGTCTGTTTGCTGAAACCGACCGCTCATCAGATCCACAGAATCAGCCGACATTAAAACTAGCGAAATGTTCGAATCTTATCAAAAACTAGTTAAAAATGCGTCGTAATTGGTTCATACATTTGGGAGCTACGGAAGTGATAATGAACCCTTAATATTTCAAGTTCTTTTCCGTCTGTCCCGTCGCCCCCATCCCCCAAGACACCGTTTAGTGCAATGCAGTTGCCGAATTAATATTATTACTCGCCGTGACACAAACGACATGGCGGCGCAGTCGGTTAAGCCCCAACGGATAAAGCCTATCGGTTAATGTACCGTTTCAACGGTGGCTCTAAAGAAGAAGTGGCCGTGCAGGAAGCAAAGCGCGGAAGTGGCGCGCACGCGCCAGCGAAGACATTGCCTTTCCCAACGTCGACCACTCAGGGCCACCGCGGTTCCTGTCGAGGAAATATTATATTAACACAACCAAGCTGAACAACTTGTTTATTTGTTCGACAGCTTGAAAGCGCTAATCTCAGAGTCTAGTGAGTGGAATTTAAAAAATTCTTTTACATGAGAAATGGGTCTATTTTCTTTACCTTCAGAGCTTGAGCCGCGTGCGCCGAGTGCATCGTTGAGGTTCCGGAATGATCTAGTGCGACGGACATGTTGTCTCGTCACGTGCAACAGGCAGAGTCGCGTGCGTCGGCTACTCCCTTACCTTACCTAAGAGAAGGCAAACAAAAGGCGTCGTTGCTGCCAAGGACACAAGAGCGGTTTTCCCGCGCAACGAAGCGACAAAGAAATGAGGTGTAATTTCCATAACGGACGATATGAAGATGAGAATTTATGGAGATACAAGTAAAAGGCGGTTCTGTTGACCGCGGCCACAGTGTATTGACGACAGTAGGAGCTATTGTGAGCGCGTGTTCAACGGATGATACAAGGTTCACGCTTATGCGTCCGATTTAGCAGAGAGTCACTATTTACAAAATGCATTTAAACATAAAATGATCTGTTGTCCCAAATTGTAAATAAGTTTGAATTTCTTTTTGATCATGGACAATGTATTAAGTTTGTTATTAACGGCAGCCCAACTGTTCAAAGTTAAACTGTGGCGGGGTTAATTGCGGCTCACAGAATAGCTACAGAGATAGGCCCCTAATTGTATGATACAGGAAAATGCCTCTCCATTTGCATCGTTGGGTAAGAGCTCGTCTTCGGAAGCATCGCATCGATACTCATGGCACAACACTAGACATATATTAGGCCCAACCCGCAACCAGGCTGATCACGCGTCGGCTGACTTCGGGGCGCGTTACACATCGCTTTGGATCTCTGCACTCGCGCGGAGCGGTCCCATTGTATTCCTGGTCTTAATGTGCAGTATCGTTACACTGCTGGATGCAATGACGCAACGGTAGCGCCTCAAGAATGCCGCCCTAAAGAGGCTCATTCACTTCCCCGATGGAGACAAGCGAGACAATAAAATGTCCCGTATGCAGCAACGCATTACCAGTTCGACGCGAATGCGGAACTGAATCACCTGCATGGCTCAACTTTGATGAGGGTTAAAGGTCGATTTTCATCGTTTTCACTATTTCCCTACAGCACGAAACAAACGTGTAACGCCGAATCGCTCGCGTCCCTGACTCGGAGCCCACGGCACTTAGACCCGCGCCGCGGGGCGTTCGGCTCGGCTGCGCTGTCTTATGGCCCCACGCGTGGTCTGTCGTTGCGAGTTTGGCCACGCCGGGTCGACGCGGGTGCATTTCCGACTTTTGTTCGTCTCCTCTCGAGCGGTGACGCGTCGTCTGCTTTTAGAGGTGGTCCCGCCGTGCTCCATTACTCTGAGGTTGTTTCGATATCTGTAATAGATAGATTGTTAGCGCTCCGCCCCCGAGAGTCGGGCGCCTGGCGCCAGCACTGACATCGTCGATCTCTCAATTTGCAATTTTCCTAAGAACCTGCACATGTTGCGTGCGAGTACAGAAAGGTGCACATGGGCGAATGAAATAGAGATAGAAAGTGTTTTGTTAGAGCCCTTGCGGGGCGTCGGCGGCGGAGCTTTTCTCCCACGACGGCTTCTGATACGGCATTGTGCTGAGAGGATAGATGGCGGCTTAGCTGACGAGCCATTCTTGGCCTCTTTGTCTTGCGCCGTGACGTCACATGGGGCGCGGTTCGCTATAGAACAACTTTGAATCCTTAACCCTTAATATTTTAGAACCCCTCACTTTTTGAAATGAAACAAAATCTATTAACATCGCCTCCTGCGTCGCGAATCTTTGTTAAGCTCAGTCAAAGGTAGTGCTTACAATTAAGCTGCCGCACTAGAGCGACCCCCGGCGGCGCTCGGGACCCTCGCGTGCCCCGCGCCTGACGCCGTAACAACGACATTTCTTTGACTACGAGCACGACAAGGAAACTGTCGCCATAAAGAAAGCTATAATTATAGGAAATAAAACATATGATTGAATGAGCTGGAACGCGACACTCTTCGCAACAAAACGTCCGCAGAACAAACGAAGTTAATGCTACATCATAAAACTGATAGCTTTGGGGGGATTAAGGAACACAAAGGAACCGGCCGAAAGCGGTCCTTCTCTTCGCGGGGCAATAAAACAGGAGCCGCGGTTAAGGCCGCTTAATCCCGCTGCCCGCTCTCTTCGCCCGCCTGCCCGCTTGCTCGCTTGCTCGTCGTGACACTGCGGTCGCAGTCGACTTACGGACGCATCCACTGTGCGCGTTTGCGTTCAGCGATTCGCTACTTCCTCCACTAGGTTCGAAACATATCTATGGCATCTGGGCGAGGTGACCCGCCTTTTCGGAGATAAAGTCGTCCAGGTTGTTTAGAACTCCGGAAACTGGGTGTTTATTAATTATTGGGAAAACAAAAACGTGCACTTCAGGGATGAAACGAAGGCCATTCGTTAATGTTAAAGGCAACGGGACATAAAGGGAAATTAGGTATAAAGTGGGAGAGCCGCTCTTAGACCCGGGCAATTAAGCTCGGGGCCAAGGAAGCTTCTTTAAATTAAATAGCTCTTAACGAGATTTGCATAATTGAAGGAAAAGCCGCCGCGGCCTCAACATGCAACTCCACCGACCTGCGAACAAATTATTGAAACGCGTAGAAGAGCCAGGTGTCCCCTGTGCAAGGTACAGGATTTGCACAGGCTTAAATTGATCATTAATCACTAAAAAGCTGATCAATAACGAATATTAATTACGCATTATTTCGGGGACAAAATCTTCCCCCGGGAATATCCCAGTTGGAAACGCACTCTGCGAGATTCGCCTAGCAACCGGCTTCTCAACCCTCTATTGGGGTGTCCTTCCTCGCGCTGCGTACGATATTCGTCCTTATGGCCTTCGCGTAAGGCAGCTTGTCGCGTGACGGGAGAGAAGATTACAGATCTCGTCAAATGCAGTCTGTAATCCCCGAGAATAGAGGCTATTTTCGCTTCAAAAGCAGCGCTATGCAGTTGGCGGACAGCGATTTAAATGCGTCGCTCAGCCGCGGAAGTGGTCTTTAAGCCCATCGCGTAGGGCTCCATTCCGGTCGCTCCACTGCGCAGTGCATCTCGCAGGTACGAGGGCCGGGAAAACTAAAATTATGCGCGTTTTTGTCGACTTGACAAAAAATGGGTTAAGTGTTTATAGTTGTTGTTATTTTGTTACGTTAACTCGCGTAACAGGCGATCTGTCGCAGACAAAGGTGATTAGTGCGGGAGGGAAGTTGGCTCAAAAAAGAACTAGCATTTCGCCAGCCATTTACGGCAGAGGCGTCTCCTCTTCGAACCCGCCACTTGCTTTCGCGGGGCTCCTTACGCTGAGCGTCATCGCGCCAAGTGGCTGCAAGGGTCGTATTAATATCGATATTCGCTTTGAACCAAACCTGTAGGTAAAAATAAAACAAGACAAAGAACGGATCGAACTCGCTAGAGAGGGACGGCAACACACCTGTTTCACAAATAACACATCGAGGAAAGGGAATTTCTACCACGCCCGACTCGAGCAGTAGAATATTTGGAACTTGCAGTGCTATGAAGTTGCCCTTAAAACCTCAAATTCAATAATTTGTGTCACATGTTACAGAATGCCTTTCTAAAAGGAAGCCCAGAGGGCGCAATGAATATCTAAAACAGTTTGGCGCGTTTCGGCGAGAACCGTGGCGAATCGACGGCTCCTTCGAAACGCCTTTGAAAGGGGCTGAATGATGACGTAATACATGAGCACCCTCGCTGGGCGCCCGCGAAGGCCCGCGGGCGGTGGGATGATGGATGTTCGAATCACCAGAGCTTGTAGCCGAAAAGCTAGTGATTTGGATGAATTATTTAAACACGCTCTGTTACTATTTCGTTTCGAGAATTTAATGATGCTCTAACGGGGTTCCATTCGGCTCGCTCTCCACCTTCCCGACTCAGAACTCTGCTCAGTCCTTCCTCCACTCCGGCTCTCTTTTTCCCGAAGTCGGTGTCGCACTCTCGGGCTCCGAGGACAGAGTATTTATTTAAATGAACCTTTTAATGGGTGCAGGCTAAATATGGAAATGTTGTCATAATATTGGCGATTGCAATTCATTTAGATGAACCGATAAATGTATTTGTTATGATGTCAGTTCCGTGCCTTTTCACGATCGCGCTGGCTGCAAGAAATTATTTCAATTAGATCATAGTTATTCTTGCCCACGAACTGCCCGCGCCCCGCGCCCCGCTCCCCGCCCCCCGCGCCGCTCTCGCCCCGCACCCCGCGCCCGCGGCCCGCGTCGCTCCGACCGACCATTATCATAAGTGTTTTATTTGAGGTTTTCTTAAAAGTAACGAGTGGCGAATGAAGTGTCGCGCGTCCGTATTCCTTCCTGTCACGCCCGTAGCCCGAGAACCGATTCGCTGAGGACTCCCCACGAATTTCCAGCGAGCCTTCGTATCTCCTAATGCCACGTTTGTGTGAGGAGGGAGATGAGGCAAATAATCGTTAGGTAAGAGTTACACGGGAACCCGTTCTTGGCGTTGTTAATATTCAACTTCGGGTCGCGGCGTAGCCTAAGCGACAGGGCAGAGCGGCGCCGTGAAGCTCAACCTCGTCGCGACTCACATACGAATTACTCCAAGATGTTTTTGCACTCTACACAATTATATATGATAAGAATTTCCTCCATTTCTTATAATTGAAATATTCATTAGCCGCTCTTAAGGGTTCGTGTCTAAATTTATGTCATTTGCGTCGTTCTATAGGAAGCTTAAAGCACCGTCGGTGAAAAATTTACATTTGACATAAAATACAGTACCGACAAGTTTATTACTATTTAACCTGTGACCTGCGCCTCTACTATGGCCGTGTTTCTTGAGGTTTCGTGGGCGTTTTTCATCTGATTGTACGATATTTTTGTGGCCATGTTCGAGTTTTTGTTGAGATACAACACAGGTAGCTCCAGGCCACAGTGTATTTACGATTGGATTTGACTGATAAAGGGGATGTCGCTTCAAACTGCGCTCGCCAGCCATATTTCAAACAATTATAATTTTTAACATTAAACCATATTAGAGTTCCCTCAGTTTGTTTCCTTAACAAAGTTAAAAAATCTTTTAAATAATTGAGTGCTTTTTAGCAACGAGGGACGAGAGTCGTACAACGAATGCATCGAGCTTGTGCTGACGAGCCGCGACCGAACGATCGGGTTCGCTCTCGGAGCGACGTTGAGACCGCGCACAACTCGTCCTGCACTAATCCAACTGTACTTTACGCTTTGTTCATTTATTCCAAGTTGATTCTCGCCCTCGAGTTAGCTAGGCTTCCTACATTCTTAGATTTAAAGTGTCTGCTCAGCAACAGGTGCTCTCGCCGAGGAAGTCGGGCGTTATCGGTCTGCAAAGCGAGATACGGATTGTAAGGAGGTAATGTCGAAAGCTTAGTCCAACAGCGGCTAACAACACTTCGATCACCTAATGTTTCGAAGAATGGCAGCCCTCGCCCGCGGTGAGCCGAAGCGATGGTAGGGTTAATCGAAGTCAGTGTGTCTAGCGCCGAGCGCGAGGGCTAGATAACTCCGGTAGCGAACGAGAACAAAGCGTCCTCGCTCGGCTCTCGTCGGCCGCGCTCGGCGCAGCTGACGGCGTTTGTTGCCAAGTGCACGCACACACGACTCCAACGGACATGACCTCCCATTACACTCTATCACACCTCGTTCCATTTCAGCTTACCTATCTGGCCATTCAACACTTGTCGTATTTGTCCGGCCACAAAAATATATTTTGTAAATTAGAGCTTTAGTATATTACCAGCGCTAAAAATTATAGACTTTATCACGTCTGTTCATTTGCAATGTCTTGCAAATAGAAACAACGAAGCACCTGTCTCGGAGAACGATGACACGATCGGGGAAGAATCAGAAAGTGTCCGAAAGACTCGTGTGCCTCGCGAGCCTACGTGACCGGGCTGCCACGCACACACAGGCGTTCTCTCATCCGTTCACGGACGCGCACTCACACCGCGGCGGCGGTGGTTACCTCGCGCGCGGCGCCCGAACGGCGTAAGCGACGGTTACCTTCACAAAGGATATGGTACATCCGTCGCCCTTATTGCTATGGCTTTAAAGTCGATTTTGAAGTTTAATTACGAAAGGTGTTTAGTCCGTTGCGCGCCTCGCCCCGTCCGGTGCATTTATGGCATCGGTCTCCCGTTGCCAACCTTTTTGCATTAATTATTTTTTATAGCGATCGCTGATGAGACGTCGTGTGACGTTTTGCGAACTTGTTAGAAATTGCCTACTTATTCGATTTTTGTACTTTATCGTTGGCACGGCGGAACAAAGAGATTATTTTATTTAAATGGGTGGGCGGCTGCATTCAAATATTCAAGTTTATCGTAGATTAAACACATTAAACATGTCGCATAGATATTACTGACATTTCTCATTCAGTTCCTGTTTAATAACGGGAGAAGTTTTGGACGAGTTAATATTTTGATAACGAGGAGGGTCGCAGCCTTTGTCCCCATTGCTACGTTGCGCCCTTCACCCGACGTCAACAAAAGCGTCACCCAGAGACGGCGCTTTGTGCGTTTCTTCAGTTGTCTGTCCAAAACTTAGACATATTCAAAATATTTTCTCCGCCAATTGTCGACGAGCATACGAATGCAAGATGGCGAACACGTGTCGCGCGATTCTGAGACTCGCCAAACTAAACGTCGGTTTCTGCTCTAAATCAGAATTACCTCGAGTATCGTTCGTGAACGCCAGCCTTACGCCTAGAACCAAAAAGGCTACTCGCAGAGCGACCCAGAAAAAGGTTGATGATACCTGTAACCGCTTGGTAACAAACCCGCCAATCGAATAACAACTCTATGGCATGGGAATAGAGTCGACCTCGGCGCGGAGCGGGTTTGTTATTGATCGTGCAGTTTTTACTAACCTGTACAAACATATAGCGGGTTACGGCTTTAGATTCAATTCTGGGAGGAGGCGCCTCTGGCCGACCAGTTCTTTCTTCGCCTGTGTCGAGAGTTTAGTTCTACTCGGCGTTAGCGCCGTTTAGGGGACTTCAGGATTACATTTACGTCGCCACGCGAGGCGTCATTAGTTCACTGGGTCTGAGAATGCGGTGTCAAAACTAAACACACAAGTGGTGTTATTATTTAGAAAATATCTAGCGGTTTCCGTTAAGGACCTGCAGGGTTCTCGTGACCAGCGTAACAAGACCCGCAAGCTGTGTACTGACGCATCCGTACGAGAGGTCAAACGGTGACCCCCAATATCTAGATCCAATATCTTTAATCAATTTCTCAGTTTTTCCTTCGGCACGATTGTTTATATATAGAGTATAGTCAATTGGCGACTGCGGTGCTTGGGGCTGCTCGGGCTTAAAGTATTAGAGGCGAAGAGCGAAAGGACAGATGAAACACTCGAAGGGTGAAGTTGTACTCGAGATGAAATTTCAATAGTACGTCTGTGCGTCAGCACGCAAGTCAATTTGGCTCCTAATCGAATAAGAGGTGTGGAGGACTCGGTCCCCGCCGAAACAGACTTCGCGGGCCCCGAGGGTGACAGGTTCGTGTCCATTTCGATGAGAATTCAAATAACAGGTTCATTCTTTTTAACGCAACCTTTATCCGTCTATCAGGTTGCTCAAACGTACCCCCGAAAATGCTGAACCGATTTCGATGGAAGACAGCTGATAGGTATGACAGATCGCTGGGCGAAACCACCGCGCACCCCAGTTCACTCGTATGAATAGGGTGCCCACTATCGATCTTTTGTGCAAGTCGGTTATGTACGAAAGGCCCTCGAGCCCCCGAATTCAGTGAGTCAGTCAGGCGTGGTGCTCGTGGGCCGCTCCGTGGGGCGCGTTCGATTCCCCACACGACCACGGCCCGACCCTGTGAATACATTTCCCTATTTATAGAAAACATCTGCAGTTCAGTCGGTCGCTGCCTCGCCGGAATCGGCAGAGTTGCCTTCGTTAAGCCACTCGGTTCCACACTCGCGCCTCATTCTACCTGCGAGACTGCTATACATATGTACTTGTAAATAAAGAATTTCTAAAATCGGATTTCTAGTATCTTTCCTCTTCTTTGTTTTGTGAGTACAGAGGTTTTCCGCCCCTTAATACAACTATATGGGCGCGTAATCTCATTTGATTAGTACCATTTGACGTGATACTTTTCACCAAAATACTTCAATTTGACAGCTAGAAATTGTTGGCACAAGCGGGAGTGATCTCCCGATTAGCGCGTAAGTAATTCGAAGCGTGTCGAGCACGTCTTACGAGCAGCTCACGACGAAGCGCCTGAAGGGGTCCGATCGTGTAAACCGGACCCGCCCACCGGTTTACTGCGAGCTCAAGGGTCAAGCGGACAGCAGTCGCGATTAGCACACCTCGCGAGGGAAGCGGTGCGATCGTCTCTCGCGCGGGCGTCGATTACGCAAACGTAATGCGAGGCATCGCCGTCCAAATTGGCAATCGGGAAGCAATCAATCCGCCTCCCCAGTGATCGCTCAGACTTCACGGGACATTTGCCAGCCAAATATGTTGCGATCGGACGGGAGATGACGTGTGGGAGGCCCGGGGGTGGGGGCCGAGGGGGGCGGGTGGGTTTACGAGCGAAATTGAACGAACGCTCAGCGTGTAAATGTAATATGCTCCGATTTGAAGGGCGCCCGATTTTTTCACAGGGCGTTGTAATTTTATTTGAATTCGCTGCACCGATTGCTAACCTTATTCCGAAAAATCTCGGCAGTTGAACGGAGCGTGTCAGAAGAAAAGAGCACTTGCGTCGCTCACTTTAAGGTCGGGAACAACAAAGACTTCCGCAATGTCGCCTCGACGGGGCCTTGACTAACTCATACATTTTAGCGAAAGAAAAAGAGCCAAGACGGGTCCCAATTGTAGTCAAAAATGGTCCTCCGAGCAAGTTCCTGGCGGCTACAGGAGTGGAGCTCCACGGTCCCGTGGGGGGTGGCTTACGAGCATGGAAACCAGATCGATCGGCGCTTAGGGCCGACTAGAGGAGCCCGACGCAGAGCTGTCATTCGATCGAACGAGCTCTCCGGGTCGCGCGAATGTCGAGCGATTAGAAGCCAAAGCAATACGCGTGACGAGCGAAACGAGGCCGGAGGAGCCAGCGCGCTTTCCGCCCTGTCCGACGCGATGCGCTTTAAAGCCGCGATTAGCGGACCGGTACAGGCTGTTATGGGCAGGGTTGGGACACTTCGAAGAAGCCCCGCCCGAGAGTGGGCCTCGGCGGCGTCGGCTCCGGAGCTGCGCCAACGAAGCCTCATTACAATAAAAAAAGCGTATATTTATATTTACATCGCGTGCCCTTGAAATGGAACCGGTTATTTTTTGTGTTCGTTACACAAGTCGAGATCGAGAGATAAGGTTCGTTTGCGCCCACGCGGGCCGAGTCCCCCCGCTTGTGCATGTGGGCATTCGCTCGTGCCATGGGCGCCTTGGACACCTCGTTTTACGCCACTAAATAACACATCTACCGCGTAGGGCGATGTCTGTATTTGCCGTTACGGTCGCTTCGAAAGCAACTCTCCTGGCGACACGTTGAGGGTACAGTGTTTCTATAATAGTTTATTTACGGCAGCCCTCGCGGTGTCTCATAAGTTGTTGAATCTTCCTGATTCCGGAAACGCTCTCGAGACATAAATCGTCGGGTTCTTTAAAATCCACTCTTTGAATTTATTAACATTATCGGATGCGACAATGCAATGTCATAGTCGCTGCTTTATTTTGCGTGGAAAGATTATTATTATTACAGCCCTGGGGGACCCCGTGGGAGCGGCGGCGGGCGCAGGGCGAGGGGCGGAGCCCGAGAGAGCTGTCGACTTCACGATTATTTAACGAGCACCCTTTACGCATTAGAAGAGCCCCGAGAGAACGGCTTCTTTTCGCTGCGCAATTACATGGTCTATAACCCAACTTAATCGTAAACTAACGAGAATATTGCATTTTTATAACTAAGTGGCCGCCTACAATGGCACGCATCGCGTAGTGGAGGATCGGGGTCCATTCTGAGCTCCGTGAAGCGACGCGTTGTCGTTGTGGGGTACACAAAAAGCGAGACGAAGGCACTAACCACTGAACCATGTTTACGATAAACTGAAAACGCGGCGTATCCGGAGGCCCGAGAGAGGCGAATGCCGCGTCTCTGTCCGACGCGTGGCGCCAGAGAGGGACGGCGGCAAACATATGGGCCTAGAAAACATACAGCTGACAGCTCGATCACTTTTTGCCTTTTAAACTGAACGTAACGATTTGCAACATCTCTCCCTGTGCTAGCTTCGCGTCCGGCTTTGTTCCATTTCGGCTTGTGTTTCCAGCTCGAAGTGTCATTTTAAGAAAAGTCTGTAGAATTCAAACGCGTTCGAGGTCAATTAGGGAAATCGCGATACAACATTTTTTTTCTCTTCGCCTGCCTGTACGTATGTGTGTTCAAAGAAGCCGCTCGCCGACTGGTTCACAATCGCTGCTTCGATCGAGTGCGGGGCGCCAGTTTCGGTTCACAGAGCGAGGTTGTGACGGTGACTCCCGGCCACGACGGCGCCAGAGTAGCGGTGGATTAAGAAACCGTGTCGTTCGTTACTTCTGGTAACTGACGAGTCGTTCGTCGCCCTTTTGTAAGGCGGGTTCTGCGCGTAAGCTTCGAGACCTCGGGGATGGCTTACGACACCGCCACGATGGAACCGGTCTCCACCGTCGGAGTCCCGTCTCCTGCCGAGGACCCTCGGCCCTCAGGACCTGAGCTTAATTACGATCTCAATTTGAAATGAACTCTATAATGGAAGCCATTAATATCAATTTGGGCTAAACTATCCGTTTCAGTCAATTAACAAACGCTTATTAGCTGCACTCGTCTTATTTAGTCGCTATCGCTGAAGCGCCAAGGCCGTGTTTCGCGAGCTCGGCCCGGAGCGGCTTCGGGAGGGGTCCGGAGGGGTCCGGAGGGCGCGATCACGAGCTGACGAGATGGATTTGCGCACATGCGAACGTTATTACGACAGCAACAGAGTTATTAGAACAAAGGACTCTGCGCCTCGAACATTCATTATTTTCGAAAATCCTTCAAGAGTTTGGCAAGCGCCGACTTCTACTTTGAACGCGACAGATTTGTAGGACTCGCGCCCCGTCGCGGACGCCAGGCTCCAAACCTCGAAACGAACAACTACCGACTTCGTAACTAATATCAGCTACCTGCAGTAAGTCTCGTGAAAATTGATCCAGCCGTGTCGTAAATTAGGTGGGGAGGGGAGGGGAGGGGAGGGGAGGGGAGGTCTGAAACTTGTCATTGCACTAACTGTTGGCGTATATGTAACACGAGCACATGCCATAGCGGTGGTTCGGCAGAACGTAGAAGGCTGCGAGGCAAAGCGTAGTTTGGCGTCGCGGCCGATTATCTAAAAATAAATTCATGACGTCTCCTTCACTCGGAGACTGTTTAGTGAGTATTTGTGCGCCTCGTAGTTCGTACAGTGTTTGCTCAGCGCATTAACTACCTGTCGTTATCGCTCCGTATTACTTCATACGTTTCGACGGCTTTGGCGTTTGCGATGTTTTAGTTCATTAGAAGCCTCCCGCTAACAGATGCTCTCTATTTAAGCTGTTGCTCCGTTTTGGTATACAGATCTTAAAACGTAAATTGACAAAATCGTGGCTAAAATACAGTCACCCTGTCGTGGGAGCCTCCCGGGAGAGGAGGAGACGTTCCCGTCGGTCATAACTCATTTCATCAAATACTCAATATTTGACTCGTTTTTATTTATATCAAAAATGTCGTTTTAATTAAAGAGAAAATAGAATTCGCCGCGCGCCAGTAAAAAGCGTCTCATTGGCAATTTAAATAATTTTCTTAACACGACAGGAGCATCAAATTTCTCATCTCGAGTTGCCGACTCGGGATTCGGCACGAAGCAGCTCCGCGCGCATAGCAGAAGACGCCGTGAAGCACCCCGTTCCTCCGAGGAGGTGCGATTGCCCCATCAGACGCACTCCACCGGCCGGGGGGCGAAACCCGCCTGGACCTAGAGCACGCTCGAGGACGGGTGCGCTTCTTGTATGCCTACGTACATCTGAGCTTATAGAGATCAGTGTTAACTTTAAGCTTCACGGATGGCGTTTGCTCTGCGGGTAACGACTGAAAACGCCTTTCCCGCCTCGCTCGTCGCTCCTAACTGGATTATGTTCATTTTAACCTCCTGCGGCGGCGTAAATGTTGATTGCGCTTTTCGTGTCCCTATTGCTTACAAACTATGGTCATCCCCGTCGAGCCCCGTCTCGCCTAACTAATTTTTAGCTCGATTTGTATCGGACGTTACTTAGCAGGCGAGGACGACGTAAAAATGCTACTGTTTCATTTGTCTGAGCCGTAAAGAGCGTCCCCTGTGACCCTTCGCTTAATGAAGGCGTAAAAATGCAAATGGCCGCCTCGGAGGTGACCCCTGCCAAATATTGCTAACCAAAGCATTTTTGCAACCTCTAAGAACTCGTCATTAGACTACGGAGCCTGTGGACTGCGCCATCTCGGAGGAGCACCGACGGACTCATTTCATTCGAATGAGCGCTGACGTTTGAGATAATTGTTTCATTGATAGAGTCCCATTGCAGTGAAACCGCTGACTTCGCCCCTGCGCAGGGCATTTGAAAGGCGTCACTCGTTTCAATTTTATCAATCATATTCAAAATTCTTTTGTCAGGGCCGGAGAGGCGTCCGGGCGTCGCGGATGAACGTCTTCAATCGATCCAAAAGTCGCCGATTATTGGGGATAGAGCTGACGATCCTCTCGATATAGGAAATACAAAATTGTTTTTCGCGAACGCCTCCGGTCGCTTGTGGCCAATTAACGAGTCAAATGAAGTGTTATAAATGTGTATTTTACGGTGCGCGGAGAGCACGAGAGCACGCGGCCGGCACGCAGCACGCGGGCTCGGCGTGCTCGCCTCTCGCGTCAAAATAACGGCCTAGCTCGGGAGCCGACCGCGCTTTCCAAGTTTAGTCCTCGCGCGGGAATATAGGCTTAGGCTTATTAGGCGTAGTAGCAAAGCCTAAAAGGCTATCGCACGGAGCCTATTTTGGATCGGCGTGGCTTGGCAAACGATTATTGTGATAGACCGGCGACGCGGGCTAAATGTCCCGTGTTTCGGACCTCCCACCCAACGAGGACGCCCAACTGCTTCGAGCGGGCTTTGCCTTGAAATCTGTTTCAGCTAAGCAAACATTCGCGTGACACCGTAATGATTGCAATGCGTTGTCGAGGTCATTCGCCAATCGAGCCTTAGGCCTTATCTCGCAGGGCGCAAGGTGCAGAGTCGCGTGACGGCCACCGAGCCATGGCAGCGCCTGGAAACAGCGCCAAAGCCGGCCAAAGTAACCTTTGGCGCCCAGGCGTAAGGCTGGAAATCGCTCGGCGCGCGCGTCGTCCTTGGAGCCTTATCGCTTCCATGGCGGAACGTTTGCTAATGATGGCCGATATTTGCAAACACACAGACGGACAATTGCTATCTGGCCGAAGATACATAACGCTCCGCAATAATTAATAATAATAAGCAATTCCACTGGGACTGAACTGAAGAGGCCCGAGGAATAGAATGTTTAGCGAACGAACTGCGAGGGCGGAAGCGAAGAAAGCATTCCTTCGCTAAGAGTTCTTTAAAATTTACCCAAAATCATAGCAATTGCTGCGGACCGACTGTATGTAATGCCACTGTGCTCTGAATTAGCTACCGGGCTTTTTGTCGGCCCAGTTCGATTAGTACTCGATCGATTCCTGCATTTTTTGTCGCGAAACACGCAGATCGATCTCACAGCGGGGCAAGGGGCACCTGGCAGCGACGAGAATATGGCTCTTCGATACGAGATTCAAAGGATCCACGTGCAAATAATGAATTGCCACAAGAACAAAAACGGCGCTTCGCCCACGAGCCGAAAAGGGCTTTGGCGCCCCGACATAGAGCGCACTTTGGCGCGAGGCGCGAGCGCAACTTTGTTGCCGACACAAAGGCAACGAGTGTGTCTTGAAATAATAGACCGATTTATTGTAAGATAAATATTCACGAGAAGCGCATTTCAAAGGGTAATTTACACACGCGCCGCCTCGTGCGGTGAGCACCGCTTAGGCCAACTGGAGACGCCTCGCCCGAGACCCCGGGGGCGCAGTTGGGAGAGTGATCTGCGGCCGTAACCTCTTATCTCGGGTCGTAATCGCGGAACAGTTCACGAAGCCAACAAAAACTAACGATGACGGCGTGCTGTCCCCGCCCCGGGCCCTCTCAACAATTTTCTAGAGGTTCAACTTTAAAGAAACCGAAATGAACGCAACTAGCCCAAGCGAAGAAGCCATTGCGCAGCAACGAGAGAACAGTTCACGTCTATCATTCTGCTTCAGGAAGACCTCTCCCCTCTCCCCTTTCCCCTCGCCCTCCCCTTAATCCAAAACGTGGAAAGAGGAGCCGGGCGCGCTCGCAATTTCCCTTGTGTCAATAGTGAGAAAGTTAGATGAGACCGGGTTCTACTGACTTTTCCTCTTATCAGGAGGGATCTCGGCGTCGGCTTGCAGGAAGGAACCCGAGGCGAGCACGCCGCAAATGATTGTCCTTCAGTTCGAATAATATAGCAAGCACCAACCCACCAACACGGGGCCTCCCTTGTACGGCTTATTCGTGAATAACTTGTAGACCTTGAAAGACGTAACGTCGCCTCCAGCCGACAGTTGTGTTCTCAGAACGGGGTGATGGCAGCCCGTCCTAGGCGTCCGGAGAGAAGGCACATGACGTTGGCTATCGGCCACGAGAAAGAAGTCGCACAAGATCTGAGATTGACGTCGTAATATCGTCAAGGGCGGAGCCGCGGCGTGCGACTCGTTCCCCGAACAACAACCTGTCCACGAGCGAGCCTCCGACGCAACCAGTTCCGCGAGTTTCTTCCCAAATGAATTAAACAGTTTCTTGTACGTGCTTCCGAGGTAGAAGCACTTTCGACCTTACCCCGAAAGAATACGGTGACTTTTGGCCAGAGGTTCCGCCCTTCCCCTCACCTGGCCGCGCTCTCGCCCCGTCCCGCGATATCCGTTCTTAGAGTGGAACAAGCCGAATTGACTGTTGAGATTCGGCAACGCAAATGTGGTCTCAGGGGCCGGAAGCGACACCTCCGCGTGTCTCGCTACGCGCGAGTGCTCGTCGCGGAGCGGGGCACGGGCTCGGTCGGTAAGCTGAGCGAGTGACGTGCACAGGCGGCCGTGTTCTTCGCAGTCAATAATTGACAGGAAGCAGTTGTCGCAGCCGCGCTGCTGCATTGAACAATCGCGCCTAGTCCTCAGAGCGCGGGAGCAGAGTACGAATTGGCCTTCAAGCAGACCGATTCCGTAAGGTTATGCCCATTGAATTGCTATTGTAACGTGGCCCGTGGAGCCCCATTGCCTCGAACTTAGAGTCGTTGTGTATACGTAGCTACGCTCCTGTAAGCTGCGGAATCGCGACTTCCAGTTACATTATCGTTTTATTATGAACATCTTTATAAAGCACTCTGAGTTGCGATTCGCACGGGTCGCCTCGACTTAGCGCGGGGACAACGTAATCGAGCCACGGGAGGGCGAAGCGCGGCCGACTGACGTCAGCAAGGACTCTTCATATTGGTTCGAGCGGTCGCGAATTATCGCTGACTCGCGACAGGTACGAGTGCGTTTCGTACAGTGAATCGATAAACCTTGACTTGTCGAGTTTTTTGCGCCATTATGTCACGGACTCCGGCGAGATTATCGTTCGAGTGAGCGCCGCACGCGACTCTCCGCCCTGAGGCCCGGCCTTAGAGGCCGCGGTGCCGCGGTGAGCTTTTAATTGCGAAAAAGTTCCACGATTAGTTTCAAACCTTGACCTTGAAATGTTTGTTGTCATTCCGCGACCGTCGGCGACTCGGCTCCGAGAGTCCGAGACGCGAACACGCCATCGGCCGTCGGCTGCGCGGCGGGCTCCCACGCGTCACCTAACATTAACAGGAAGAGCAACATTCTACAATTATGTTTCTGTTACGCGTGCAGCCAGTAGTTTCGTAAGCAATCTAGAGATTTCACTTGGAACTATGATCTCATGGCATAGTCATATAAGTAAGAAACGATTGCATTTTGCTCGGTTACTAGTTGTGCCCAAGGACGGCGCGACCTTCACGGTGCTCCTTTAGCGCGAAGGTGGGAGCGGGACGGAAGAGCACTCGGCCGCTCTCGTCGCTCGCGCGATCGCCGACGACGGTAGACGGGCCGTCGCCGCGGCCGGGTTGCCGCTTCACGAGTTCTCGCCTCGACGGGGAAAAAATATTTCATTTGTATAAATAAATGACACAATACCCTGACATATTTTCTAATAGTGGGAATCTTTTTGCAATTTCTGCGAACGTACGCCATAGCTCGCGTTAGACTCGGTCGCCGAAGACCGAGACCACTTCTCGTACTTTCTGAGGAAAAACCTCGGTTTGCGGCCGGCAACACCGCGCCCGCCTGACCGTGACTTTGGCGCGAATTCTGATAATAGACGATAATTTCGTGGAAGTCCTCGGCCGCCGCCCTCAGCCCGCGTCACTTCTGAATCAGCTGGACACGTTTAACGACCATTTGCATGTGAAAAATCAAACATGGTCCACGATATTAAAGTCATTTTTAATCGTTAACGGGATTATTTTGTGAAGAAGGCATTGAATGAAGAAATAAGAGGGCGCAGGAACAATGCAATTAGATCAGGCTCGCTAGACCATTTCCCTAAAAATAGTAGGCCTTCCCCGAGGCCGTGCGGCTGTTTGAGAATTGTAATTTACGAAGAGGGACGATAAGTTCAAGTACAAACTGTAGGTTCACTTCACTCAAAGTGAAACTATTGTCTATACAAGATCCTTAAGGCATGATGAGTTTTGTCAAACCGTCGTCCGAGCCAGACTCATTTTCTCGGTATAAGTATATTGTACTCCACAAATGGAAGCATTACCGCTCCCACTCCTGTGGAGTGGAGATGGAGTCGTTCACTACTCACGAGCTTACGACACGGAGTCTATGAACGCATTCACGTGTGGAAAATAGAATCTCTTTGAATAATGGAGTGGCGCGCCCCGAACGCGGACGGAGCGGTAGGGCCGGCGCCCACCGGCTGCGATGCGGCAACGTCGCCGCATCGCGCGCTCGCTCGGCGGCCAGCGTAGCAGTATCGCTAGCGCCTCGCTCCGGGAGGACGTGCGCCTCGCGATGAACGACGACAAGGTGAACACGCGCGAGTACCGCGAGAAGCTCATCGACGAAGTGAAGAAGTACCCCGTGCTGTACGACACGCGCCACGAGAACCACCGCGACATCGACGTGCGCGACCGCTGCTGGCTCGAGATCGCCAAGCGGCTGGGCGCCAACGGTGAGTGGCGCCGCAAAGCGACCCTACGGTCCAATTCGCCGCCCGTTTGTTACCGATTACTATTATTGCCGCGGAGCGTTCATTGCATTCGTTCGCATCCGAATCGCACCTTTAGCTAATATTCAAATGATAACGCTCGAACGATCTCTGAAGTGTTTGTAGTTTCTTGTGCTTTTAGAATAAGGGCGTAGAGCGAACAGAAGATAATCTCAGATCGCTTACCGCAATAGAAACACGTCTGAGCTGATCGCTCCGCGTGACGTCACTCGGCGCGATAATGGCGTATATATTTATTTTTAAATGTTTGTCCGTTTCATTTCGAGGGCGCAGGCGAGGTGCTGAAGCGCGAGTGGAAGATCCTGCGCGACTCGCTGCGGCAGTCGCTAAAGAAGAGCAGCAAGGGCGCCACCACGAAGGCGGGCGCGCCCTGCAAGAAGTGGCGCTTCCAGAGCCGCATGGCCTTCGTGCTGCCCTACATGACCATCAGGAGGTCGGTGCTTTCCCTCGCTTTCCCTCACCATCGGAGAGGCACACTCGCTCACCTTCTCCCCTCCCACAGGAACCGGCGCGTGCTCAAGGACGACATAAAGATCGACGAGGTAGAGCTTCAGTCGGACCGGGAGCCTGACCAGGACGCCTGGGAGTCGGGCAACGACCAGGACTCGCTGGACCTGTTCTTCGCGAGCGTCTGCCAGAGCACCAAGCGGCTGCCCAAGCGGCTGCAGGGCCTCGTCAAGAGGCAGGTGCTGGAAGTGCTGCTCAAGGCGGAGGAGCAGCACGACGCCAGCGTCGAGACCAAGAGTGTGCTGCACTGACGATTGCCGACCCCAGTCATTTCTATGTAAATATACTTATTGTACAAAGTTTCCTCGAGGTTTTATTCACGTACGCGGGAGGAGGCGGCGAGTGGGAGGTAAGCGAATGGACAAACGCCTTAAACACCATTTCTGGAATGAAATTCGAATGGAATGGTGAACGGAAAATATATTTCGAATATCATTTCCGACGGAATCTCGGCGACCTCTCCTGAACGAACGAGCCAGTGAAAGGGCAACGACCGAGTGCTCGTAAAACTTAGTCGTCAATGGTCGCCCAGGTCGCGGTAGGGCTGCAGGGCCTTCATGGCCGCCTCGTGCGTCTCCATGATGAACTGCACGAGGTACAGCACGTCGACGTGCTTGCTGGCCGCGTGCTCGTACAGCAGCGCGTGCTGGAGCACGGTCTTCTGCTCGCGGCGCTGCAGCGCCAGCGTGTAGATGCGGCGCAGGTCGATGATGAGCTGGTCCAGCCGCTTGTACACGAAGCTCATGCGGAAGGGCACGCTCTTGTTGTACTTCGCGATCACCGGCTGCAAGTCCTGCATCCTGCTCTGCGTCCCGTAGATCGCTTGCTTCATCAGATCCAGGATGTGCTCTTTGAGCTGCCTGTCGGTAGGGTCAAAGTAGAAGTGCTGGGCGCGGAGGGCTGGCTTGCGGTGCTCCCGCACGAAGCCCTCGAGGGCCGGCAGCGCCGGATCGCCGGAGGAGTTCCAGGCCTCAGCGAGAGCCGCGATCCTGCGCTGCACGGGCGGCGCGTCCGCGGGCTCGCGGCACCGCGCCCGAAGGGCTGAGAGCACTGCAAATATCGAGACGTTTCGATGAATACCACCTCGTTTCCAGTCAGTGGGAGGGAAAAGAGTGAAATTGCGCACCGCAGAGGACGACGAGGCGCATGGCGGGCGGCATCGAAGGCGCAGCTGCGCTTTATTGCGCGGAATTCGATTAACTGATAATGAATTAATTAACCACTAGGCGTCCGCACACTGAGCTGTGCGCTAATATCCAGAGCCTACATTATTTTCACTTTGCCCGTCGTACCAAGCTCACCGAGGCCGCGGGTTCGAGTTAGTTACGGGGCGAACGCTCCCCCGGGGCGCGGCCCCCCCCCCCCCCCCCCCCCCCCCCCCCCCCCCAAAAAAAAAA
>JAOSYY010000015.1:4856307-4867185 GCA_025727935.1 Hebomoia glaucippe
TATAAACAAAATTAAATAATCGAGCGTTTAAAAAGTCATTTCTAGAAAAATTAAACTAAAGTAGAGGAGGTAGTCTTATGAACGGTTACCTGAAGACAGGTCGGTCTCCTTCATGACCTCCGCCCAGGCGGCGTCCTTGAGCTCCTGGTCCCGATACTCGATGGCGGTGGTGTTCCAGAGGCAGGGGTACTTGCGCACTGTTTCAATGAAGTGCTCCATCTCCATGGCGGCGCGACCGTGCGGCGGCGTGCGGCGAGCGGCGGCGTGCGGCGCGGACTGAGCGGCGTCGTGCGGCCCCGCCTGCCGCCCGCCGCCGGCTCCCGCACGGGCGCCCCGGCGCGCTCGCACCGCGCACCGCATGTTTATTTCAAATCATTTTCAGATTAGATTACGCTTTACATTCGACCTGGGGGCGCCTTTGCAATGCTTCAAATTTAACTCGCGTGCGATATCAGTACAGTAAGATGCATCTTTTTTTTTAGACGATCGGCCGTCATTCCGGCCGGTGAAAAAGAGTAAACTACAATCAGACTTGGAGAAAACTCCAATTTTCCGCCGTTCGCAACAGGAAAGCAAATTAACTCAATAATTAAAATTTTTAATTGAGGTTTAGAGAGTAGAGACTAGACAGCCCCGTGCCACTCACGGCCGGCGACCTCGCCTGTCCACATATCATTTATATTTATCACGTATCAATATTGAGAAAAAGAAAATCTAAATATATATTGCGCTATTCGAATCTGGAAAAAGATTGAACGTTTACTTCTAAGAAATTGCAGAACTCTCACAACTTTTAACAGATCTTGCCGACATTCAGAACAATTTTGTAGTTTAACGTAGAGGCGGGACTTCGGGTGCCGTGGCAATAGATGGCGCTGAAGTGAATGCAATCGGTCTAACGAAAGGACAATCCTTGGCTTCAATAGACCGCTACATTTATTTATTCAACATTGTTCATCTCCTATTGACCCCATAAGATCTTACAGTTATGGGAACCTCTCAACTGGCCGCTGGTTCGCGAGTTCGCCACCATCTCGTGAGGTGTGCAAGTGCGTAATACTCTACTACGCTGTACAGCCCATACTCAATGAAGCTAATTTCATATGTCCTCTGAAACCGAGTTTAGATTTAGAATATCGATGAGAGACACCGATTCGATAACAAGTCAATTTGCAATTTAATAATATTTTTTTAAATAACTGGGCTTGCTTAATATGTTCTTCGCCCTTATCCAGTTTTAGTCTCAGTACTGGATTGTGTGCAGATAAGATTGTAAATGTTAGTTTTTATAATATAATATTATGTTAGTTTTAATAATTAATAAAGTAATAAATGACTTGTTTCTTAGTTATGATTATTATATTCGTTCGTTGTTGTTTTTATAAAAGACAATCATTCGTTATTTTAAATTTAAATAAACATTCCGATATTATAAAATACTTCATATGTCACAAGTGTTGCCTGCTATTACTTATATGTGTTCAACCTCTAACATTCATAATATATTTTAAGTTATATTTCATCTTTTTGTTACAATTTTTTGTAGTGCCATTTTTCACAATAACCCCGGCACTTGACAGATTTATAAATGTCCAAGTGACAGCATTATTTTATATCTGTATTCGAGGTTTATGATTAATTTGATTTTAATAATTTTTAGTGTTAATTTCATCTCGTGTGAATAGGATTTATTTGAAAAATACTGTTAGTCTTATATTGTAAGTATCGGAGGATTTTATACCGAAACGCGTGTTAACGCCGCGCGGTTTGTTTAACTAATCTGTAACACAACCCGAGTTCGCCGTTTCCAGTTGTCAAAGAACGTCAGCTGTGAGCTGTGGGCTCACCGTATGACAGTCGCCTAAATAATAACTAATCTTTGTTTTACTAGAGTCATACTAGATTTGCTCGCTTCGAAATTAGGTATGAGCAGAGTGAACAACGAAATGGCGAGGAAGCTGCTCGCGTAGAGCCATTCCGTCGGTCGCGACGAGAGTTCTGCGATTGTGTCAGTCGCATCTGCGATGGAAGGCGACAACGCAGCCGCCGACAGGGAACAGTTCGCGTGAGATCTTTATTTATCATGTTCATTCCTCCTATAAGTTCAGCGGCGAGCTGTCGTGCCAGCCGTGTGTCGGTAGAGCACCACTAACCCATGTCAGTTCTAATGACGCCATCGCTATTAGAAGCTGCAAGGGACTTGCGAGACAACGATAATAATATGGCAGTTTGGAGTGAGCTGCTGTGTAGTGGTGTCTTGTGAAATGCTAATATAAATGTAGCAATGTGTGTGTTAATTTCCAGCGGCTGTGGAGAGCACAGTGCGGCCGAGGGAGATGGAGACCGAGGGAGGTACAGGTGATGTTCTAAATATATTAGACAACTAATGGAATTATGAACTATTAAAACTACAACGGTTTTTCACAGACTAATACTTTTATTGAAGTGAATGACAGAATAGACAAAGGAACAATCTTGCTTATAGTATACTAAATGTTGCCAGTAGATATTAATGTTATTTTGATACATATATTTAACATGAACTCGTTTGGATGAGATGCTCTTTGCTTCCATTCCTTAAATCCCAGTGTCATAGGCTCTATTGAAGTGATTGTAGACGCTATGGGCACTGCGCCTAATGAGTTGTTAATAAGATGATTTATTTATTTGTTGAAATCCAACCAATTATAAATATTATGTATGTACATAAGACGGTAAAGAATTGGCACCAATGAGAATACACCTTGTGCTGAGTCATAGATTCCTTTACTGTTTCTAAATTTTAGTGAAATAATGTTGGTCCATAAACCAGTATATCCCCTTCGATGCCATGACTATATCAACACCTCGATTCTGTTGTCGCTTGAATATTATGCAATTCTGTATGGAAATGTACTTGCTGCAGCATGATGGATCGGTGCCCATCACAGTCGTCGCTGGATGAGTCATCGCAGCGGCGAGAGACGGGCGAGCGAGAGGCAGGTGCGCAGCACGCGGCGCAGCTGCTGGACGCGCTGTGCCGACTGCGCCGCGACGCGTTGCTCTGTGACGTGCGCCTGCAGGCACAAGCAGAGGGCAGCGCGCAGCCAAGCGAGGGCACGTGGGCGCACCGCGCGGTGCTTGCGGCCTGTTCGCCCTACTTCCGCGCTATGTTCACCCAGTTCACCGAGCGGACGAGGCCAACTGTGACGATTCAGGTCTGCAAGGCTTATGTCGTAGGAAGGAGTGTCGCCTAGATGCGTCAAAAGTCATTTAAAAGTCTGCTTTCAGAATGTGGAGCCGCACGCGCTCGAGGCCATCATAGAGTTCGTGTACAATCCGGACTCACTCGTCATCACCGAGGACAATGTACAGGCACGTATAGCGACCGTACAAGCGTTACCTGTTGGCCGCTAGACTCTAATGTACGGTCGTGGTGGCGCAGAGCGTGCTGTCGGCGGCGTCGCTGGTGCAGGTGGGCGGCGTGCGCGCCGCGTGTTGCGCCTTCCTGGCGTCGGCGCTCTCGCCCGACAACGCGCTCGGCATCCGCGCCTTCGCCGAGCTGCACGCGTGCGCAGATCTCGCGCACTGCGCCGACAACTTCATCCACAAGCACACCGTCGAGGTGCTCGACACGGAGGAGTTCCTGGGGCTCGAGGCGGATGCACTGGCGCGCCTGCTCGCCTCCGACCAAATCACGGTGCCAGACGAGGAGGTGATCCTGGACGCAGTGGTGCGCTGGATGCAGCACGAGCCCGAGGCGCGGCGCGAGCGGCTGGGCGCGCTGCTCGAGCACGTGCGGCTGCCGTTGTTGCCGCAGGACGTGCTGGTCGCACGCGCCGCCGCTGAGCCCCTCGTCAGCGCGCCCCTCCGAGTCAAGGATTTGGTCATCGAGGCGTTATCCTTCCACCTGCTGCGACCCGAGAGGCGAGCCGCGGCGGCTGCGAGGTGTGCGCGCGCTCGTCCGCGGCAGCCGCCGCGCTCGCCCAAGGCGCTACTCGTGGTGGGCGGGCAAGCCCCCAAGGCGGTGCGCGAGGTGGAAGCGCTCGAGCTAGAGACGGGCCGGTGGCGAGCGGCGGCCGAACTTCCGTCTCGGCGTTGCAGGGCCGGACTCGGTGTGGTGGGAGGGCGGCTGTACGCAGTAGGCGGCTTCAACGGTACGCTGCGAGTGCGCAGCGTGGACGTGTACGACGTGGCGGCGGACGCGTGGAGCCCTGGCCCCGCGCTCTCCGCTCGCCGCTCCACGCTCGGTGTCGCTGTCATAGGGCACGTCATCTACGCGGTTGGCGGGTGAGAGCAAATCCAATCTCATCGCAGTTGAATACCTTGACCCGAAACTCACGGCTGGGGAACACTGTACGCCGAATGTCCCCAGGTTCGACGGCGCGACCGGCCTCAGTTCGGCAGAAGCTCTGGACACGCGAGAGGGCGTGTGGCGAGACATCGCACCCATGAGCACGCGCCGCTCGTCAGTAGGTGTGGCCGTACTCGACGGCAAGCTGTACGCGGTCGGCGGCTACGACGGCGCCTCGCGGCTCTGCCTCAACACCGTCGAGAGGTACGACCCGGTGGCGGACGCGTGGGAGAGCGTCGCCGAGATGGGGGCGCGGCGGTCGGGCGCGGGCGTGGGCGTCGCGGGCGGCGCGCTGTACGCGGTGGGCGGGCACGATGGACCGGCCGTCCGCCGCTCGGTGGAGCGCTACCGGCCGGGTGACGGCTGGGCGCCGGCGCCGCCGATGGCGCACGCGCGCCGCAACGCCGCGGTGGCCACGCATCACGGCAAGCTGTACGTGGTCGGCGGCGACGACGGCGCCGCCAACCTGAACACCGTCGAGGTATGCGCCTCGACTCGGTGCCTTAAGAGGCCTGCGGCGTCCGTTGGCCTTGTTTATATGCTTACATCCATTGCAGGTGTTCGACCCGAGCACGGAGCAGTGGACGATGTTGCCGAGCGCGATGTCGCTCGGGCGCTCGTACGCCGGCGTCGCCATCGTGGAGCGCGTTCTCTGACCCGCGGCGCCCGCGGTGGCAGGCCCCCCCGCCTCGCCGCCGCGCAGCCCCGCGCCCGCCGACGCGGACGAGGAGCCCGCGTACGCGGCACCGCCCGCCGCGCATCATTGCCGGAACAGATTCGTAAGTCGCCGTCGATGCGCGGGCGCTGTTCGAGCAAGAGATCGCGACCTTCGCTTCCCGATTCCAGATGGAGGAGAACGTGTACGAGAGCGTGGGCGGCGCGGCGGGGGCCGGGCGGGGCGCTATGTATCGCTGGTGGCGCGTAGGCGGCGGGTGTCGGAGGCACCGGCGCGCCTCGCAGACGCTGGAGTTCCATCACCACTACGTGCACGCTCAGGGCGCCGCGGGGCGAGCGCGCGGCCACGGGCGCGGCGTAGTGCGCGGCGTTTGCGTCGAGGTGCTGGCGGGAGAGCGCTTGTCCGCCTCGTGTTCCACAATCGACACGCCGCCCTGCGTGCTGGTGCTGCGGCGGCCGCAGCGTGCGCCGCACCTGCTGCCCGAGAGCCACCGCGCCGCGCCCGGCTATCTGCGCGCCTTCCGGCAGGAGACGGTGAGGGTCGGCGGCCGGGGCCTCGCCGACGCTCCGACATACCGATATGACGAGACGTGTCGTGTCCAGGTGGAGGAGGGCGCGTGCTGCGACGCCGACGAGCGGCCGCGGGAAGACGAGGAAGACGCAGCGGAAGCAGCCGACGCGGCCGACGCGGCCGCCTCGGGCTCCGACGACGAGCCGCGGCCCGACACCGATACGGATACGGACACCGAGTCGCGCTCGCCGCTCCGCGATTAGCGCCTTCGCCGTCACCGCTCTTATTGAATAGGCCCGTCGCGAGGCATTTCGCGTTCACTGTAGATATTCTAGAGTACCTCGTGTAGTCGCCCAACCCCCCTCCGCCCTCCCTTCCGAGGCAAGACATTCCGTTATCTATTTAATGTTTACAACATTCCAGAGGTACATGTGTGAGTTGTATACTTTCCGGAGTAGCTCCATGGACTCGAAATAAGTCTTACTGTTGAATAGTCGCCGCTTCTCGATGTCCATCGTACTATTTTCGCCTATTCTCATTGCCTTGTGCGTGCAAAGATAAACAACGCCGATCGACTTTTGTAGTCGTGGGATTTGCATTCAACCTGTGTACTTAAGTCCTTATGTACTTCGGTGCTTATTTACGTCAAATATATGGTTTTGTGTATTTTTAGTAAGTGATTAAGATATTATATGTATTTCAAATCAACATCTGTTGTTTATTTCATTACCCTTAGTTTGTCGGAGGTGTTCGTTTCAATGACATCTCTCTTAGGTGGCAAGGTGCAGTAAACGTGGCGTCGTGGGTGCCGGCAGTGTTGTCCTCTTCGATTGAGCACTCGCCGTTCAACGCATTCGCCTCGCGCGCGAAAAGGCAGTCACGAGGCGGGGAGAGGAGCGGTGGGAGGCTCTCGCGCGACAGTAGAGGCACGCGCGGCAGCCGGAGCGCGCGTTCGAGTGCGCGTCGTCACGTCGACCGCTACGCGCCGCGCAAACCCGTGCGCGATCCTAATCTAACTCCTCGAGGGGGCGCAGTCGCCGGACTGCGAAGCGCCGAGTCGGCGGGTCTTCGTACGTCCAGCGTCGATGTTGTGGCGAGAGGCGAGCGCAGGAGGCCGGCGCTCGGCCGCCGTATAACGGTTTGCGTTTGAACGAATTAGAGAAAGTTAAAGTAAATTATTGTTGCGAGCAGTGATCGCAGTGAATTCGGAAAGGTACCCGGCCGCTGCGGAGATGGCCGCCTCCCGCCCGACATGAAGAAGTTCGTGCGCACACGGGCCGGACCGGGCTCCGCCGCGGCCGTGCCTCCGCCCGCCGGCCGCTCATCGCCCGAGTCCGCAGGTGAGCTAAAGTTGGCATAGGCGTAGTCGGGCAGTCCTTACGGCGGGCATCGACATTCGCGGCACACGCGCTGACGCAACGACGTCCTTCTTTGTTTCGCAACGCACGACTTCAAGGCGCGCGGAAGAGCCGAAACGGGACAGCGTGCGCTCAATTGTATGTAATTAAGACGACCATTTCAAATAAATAATTTTACAAATTCGGTTACTTGGTAAGTTCTCTTCGGCCTGTACCTCAGTCGAAGACTCTCAGCCCTACCGGCGGATTTGTGAACGACGCGAAGTTTACAAACGAATAATTATATTAAATAATACCGGAATGTGTCAGAATTGGCTCCTGCTCGAAAAAAATAAGCAATGCCTGATAATATTGCGAGGGGTAATCTCTAATCCGGTGCCCGTTGTCGGCAGGCGGCGCGCGACGCGACGGGCTCCGCGGCGCCACGTCCAGGTGAGGCCACTCGAAGGACCCTTCTGTCGTTTCGACATGGATTTCCGAGAATGGAAATCGCGGCGATCACACTGAATCCTTTGCAGGTTTTACCACTCGCCAATATCGAAGCCTCGTCTAGGCTGTGTAGTACCTCTTCGACAGGTCATTTGTCGATTGATATTTTTGTTCAGTTGTCGGCGGGAAGTCACTGCGTCACCCGGCTGTGTCCTCCCCTCGTCCGTTGCGCCGCTCTGGGAGGACCCGGAGCCGGCGCCCCGCCTGCCCGAGCGACATCGCGCAGCCCACCCGATCGTGTGGCTGCGACCCCACGTATGTCCCACACTCCCGTGCCTGATCAAATATTCTAATTTATAGTAGGCGCCCTCCGCTCTTTCAACTCCTGCAACACCTTTGCAAAATAATTATTCAAAGAGGGTGAAAAGGGTTGGTTTCGCGACGCTCTCTAACTTGAAATCTACTTTTCTACAAAGGAGCTGTGCGCGCAGCCGCGATTCCTGGGCGATGTAGAGCTGGAGGCCGGCCTGCCGCCAGACCTCGCGCCGCCGGAGCCCGAGGACCGTTTCGCGGCCAGGTTGGTGCAACTTCGCTCCTCCAGGCCCGTGCGCAGTGAGCGAAGCTGACGAGTGCGCATGTGCGGCAGGTGGCGGTTGGAAGTGGGCGCGCTGGGCAGTCCCGCGCTGTGCGTGGCGGCGGCCGCGCTGGCGCCGACGCCGCGGCTGCTCGCGCGCGTCGTGCCGCCGCATAGCTTTCGCGCGGGCTACACCGGCCGCTTCGGCTTCAAATTCTGGATGTTCGGCGAGTGGCGTGAAGTGAGCGTGGACGACCGGCTGCCGACGTGCGGCGGGCGTCTGCTTGCTAGTCGCGCCGCATTGCAGGACGATTTCACGATGGCGCTGCTCGAGAAGGCCTACGCTAAGTATGCACAGTTTCTATATCAGTTCCATCTAAGTGAATTGCATCTCTATACAGTTATTCTGCAGGGTACACGGGGCGTACGGCGCGCCTGCAGCTGCCGACGGCCCGGCGCAGGCGCTGCGGGAGCTCAGCGGAGGCGTTGTGCAAAGCTTCTCGCCGCCGCGGCAGCCCCGCGCTCTCCTGCTGCGGGTGCTACATTCGGCCCTGCCCCGCTGCACCCTGCTCATCGCTACCACTGCGGTCAGTGCGCTCGTTCGGCGCTCGCCTCGATCGACTACTATTATGTTTCGACAGCGGATCTTCTCATTATCTCATTGCCCGGCAGCAGGAAAAGGAGACACCCGGCCGGCGACTACGCGACGGACTCGTCGCCGGGCAGGCCTACTGCGTGGCGGGGCTGGCGCGTGGGCGGTGCCCGGCCGGCACTCTCGTGCGCCTGCGGGTGCCCGCCGGCCGCGGCGAGTGGACGGGCTACCCGAAACTCGCCGAGCTCGAGCGTCGTGCGGCGCCGCCCGGCCACTTTTGGTGAGTGCGCCCATCGCGCTGCGCGGTCCGAGACTAACACGGCTGCATGACGAGCAAGATGACCATTGCAGGATGCCCTTCGAGGACTTCGCAAATGCCTTCGGGCGACTCGAGCTGGTGCACCTGGGGCCGGAGGAGTGGCTGCGCGAGCCTGCGCTGCACGACAGGCCGGCCTGGCGCGCGGCGGTGGCTCGTCGGCGCTGGCTCCCCGGATACAACGCGGGCGGCCCGCCGGACGCGCCCACTGCGTCCGCTAACCCGCAGTTCGAGGTGCGCGTGCCACGCGGCGAGCCGGGCGAGTGTCATGTCGTCGTGTCAGTCGCGCAGCGCAGCGCGGCGAGCGCGCGCTCTCGGCGACCGCAGGGCATCGGCTTCGCAGTCTACGAGCTGCCGGCTTCGGGCTCGGCGAGCACCTCCAGCGCGGCGGGCGCGCCGCTCGCTCGGCCGCGGCCGGACGTTACGCACTGTTGCGCGGCGCACGAGGTGGCTACGTTCTTCACGGTGCCGGCCGGGCGCTACCTAGTGGTGCCGCACACGCGGCGCGCCCACACTGCCGCCGCCTTCCTGCTGCGCATACTCACTGACCGGCACGCGGACGTGTGGTCAGTAGCGCTTCTCGACTTTCTTCGACTTAAGTTGAGTTGCAATAACGCCTTGAAATGTGTTTGTCGCAGGGAGGTTAACGAGGACAACGCGCTGGTGCGCGACGTGGCTGCCGAGTTCGAGCGGGAGCCGTGGCCTTTGCCGGTGAGAGACCGCTGCCGTCCCGCTCCTCCGCGCTCCTCCGCGCTCCTCCGCGCCATCCAAACGTCTAGCTCACTCATCCCTTTCGTCTCTTGCAGGTGGACGTGCAGGCCATCGCCGACAAGTTGTTGCGGAAACCCGACACCCAAGAGGTCGCTTGATCGTTTTTCTCCAGCTACGTGACAAAACAGCTCGCAGACTGAGGACCGACGTTTCGTTACAGGTGGATGCTGAGACGTTGCTGGCGTTACTGCGGGGCGCAGCGCGGCGGTTGACGCCGGCGCGGGCCTCGCCGGAGTTGAGCCGGTCGCTGCTCGCCTTGCGCGATCCTTCTCTCGCCGGGCGGGTGCCAGCGTCGCGGCTACCCGCGCTCCTAGCGCTGCTGGCGACTTGGAAGCGGGCGGTGGAGGCGCTGGCATCTCGCGGTGGTGCTTTTTGCGCAAGGCGTGTGAGCGCGTACCGGTTGCGCGCGCTGTTGTGCGCCTGCGGACTAAGCGTGTCCAACAAGGTGCTGGAGTGCCTGGTGCTGCGCTACGCGCGCGAAGCTGCGCTCACGCCGCACGCCTGCCTGCTCGCGCTCGCGAGGTTGCACCTTGCGCACGGTACGCGTTCATCGTGAACACCGACGGGTGTAGGTCGTCGGACGCGATCTAAGTTAATGATAAACGTGCAAATTTCAGACCGCTATCGCCGCCTGGACGCCAAGCTGAAGTCGAACCCTCTCTCGCTGGAAGAGGTGAGCGGGTCGCGAGCGCGCCCTCGACCGCAGCGTCGCCCCAATAACGAACCTCTCGCTCTGTTTCAGATGATCTCGATGACGATCTACTCGTGACGCGCAGACGGCTCTTGGACTGACGGCGCAACCAAAGATGTACTATAAGCATTGCTTACTTGTTTTCAGTTGATTGTCCTAAATAACTCTTGGGGCGTGTGAATTGGAGTTTGAAAAGAAAGCAAATATATTTTTTATATGGACAGAGTTGCCGCAGTGGGTCAGTGGCGCTCTTTACCTCTTTTTCGCCAAATTGTATACCATTGTTTGTTATCATTTTTGTAAATAAATTTTATTGGAGATTTAATAAAATATTATCTAATTGTTTTAACTCGTTTGACGTTCTTTATAAGTCTACGGCATTTATAATTTCAACGTTCATATATAGTTCCAAAACGAAATGCCCCGAGCACACTTCGCTGAAAGCGTACAACTAAAGAGATAATTTTTGTAATTAAACCACAGAAATACGTAACGCGTCTAGCGACATTGGCCGAGTGTAGGGATGGTCAAATCGACTTTGATTTTAATCGAAAATCGACTTTTTACAATCGAACTATGGTTACTGAAATCGACTCATAATCGACTTTAGGCTTTCGACTTTGGTACA
>JAOSYY010000015.1:4906843-4920947 GCA_025727935.1 Hebomoia glaucippe
ATAAGGTTCGGTCGAGCCGTTTCGGAGGAGTTCAAGTTCGAACACCGTGACACGAGAATTTTATATATTAGAAGATTGACAGTTGAGGATGATTCATTCCCACTTGACATCGTTTTACGATGCACAGTTGACCCGTTTAATTATTGCGTTTGTAATTTCAAAAACAGAACCGTACGTTACTTCGCGAACTTTCCATTAATGATCTGTGTGTTATATAATTTAATAAATTGTTTATTGTATTTTTTTATATCAGTGTGTCACTGTGTTCTCTTTTAATATCTATGAAATTGTTTCTAACCGCTGACAGCAAAACTATTAAAAAGGAAATTTTAATGTAGGAGACATATTTCAAATAAATAATAGTTTATATTTTCTTTGATATTTACTAGCAGACTCTGATCGTATAGAATAGCCTTAGTTTTATTTAATAGCGGTCTGATTTTTGATGATTCGAAAATGCACTGTCCTTCTGGATAAGGTTGTATAGAAAATTTCAGCTCTTATCTTACTGACTAGCGATCAAAAATGCGTTCAGAGTAACAGATAGTGAGCCTAAAGCAGCAAATATACGAAATCTCGCGCCTAAAAGTAAAATATAACAAAAGAAACCTTTATTAACAGCATGAAAAATATAAGATCTCGCTCAACGACTCGAAGCCCCATCCATCATATCGAGTTCGTCGACTTACTTGTATTTTTTTGTTCCAGCAACAATATCCTCCTTTCTGGCCCGAAGGACGGCACTCTAAGAAATACGGACCCGTCTTTACAATAGATCACGTCTCGCATAACCATTATACCAATATCAAAACTTGGATTTTCAGAATTAATAAAAAGGTACACATTTACAGGTGTTAGAGGCTTGCTCCCGAAAATGATAGTACTAATGACACTTTTGATGAAGGGACGGAATAAAATTCGAACCTGACTAAAAGAAAATCAAATTTTAAACGATTTATTAACGTTGTTTCCCTCCATCATGTTAGTCCAGCTGTTTTTGTTGTCATACTTCATTGCTGGTTCTTATTTTAGTAAAATAATGTAATTTTTATGAAACTATCTTTTCATTTAGCTATACTTACAACGCGTAAATAATGCTAATAAATAGTATTAAAAATATGTATTTTTTTAGTCAGGATCATTTATTTCCGTCTTCATTTTCGGGAACACTCCCAAAACAACCAGTTTGTTATAGAACCTTTAAGGCTTCTATAGACGTGAATAAAGCTCACTCGAAGTTTTCTATAACTACATTATGAATCTAGAGTGTTTAGCTAAAATATGTTTTCTTATTTATTACTCACCCTGGAATTAAATCTTTTGGTGCCACAAAGACGACTGCCTTCGTGGTTGAGTCTAACATTTTAAGAAAACGTTTTATATATCTGATCCATTTAATTAGGACTTAATTCCCAACAGATCGTGTCGCTAACGGAACTGATGGCGGGTGTGAAAGCTCCGCCGAAAACTGTTCAGCTATTCCAGTTGACTTGCTGGCCAATGGGTCACAAGGTGCCTTCGTCCACCAACTCTCTCGTCGAACTCATGAATATGGTGGAAAGGTGGAGGCAGAGAACGGATTACGGACCCGTCTGTGTTGTATCACCGTGAGTATTTAATTTCAAGTACACAAATTTCTTATAATGATTATAAATAAAAAGATCATACTATATTGGAGAGAAAATTCACGAATTCTTCGTGACATCATTTTTATGTATTACCTACTAGCTGACCCAGCAAACGTCGTTTTGCCACATAAATATATATAATTTAGGAGTTTAAATTTGGGGTGGTATGTATTTTATGTGCTGTATCATAAAAAAATGGAAACAAAATATTGTCTAAAAAATAAGAAATTAAAATTTAGGCGTGGACTACCCTTAACATTAGGGGGATGAAAAATAGATAGTAGCCGATTCTCAGACCTACTGAATACGGATATAAAATTTCATTAGAATTGATCGATTCGTTTCGGAGGAGTACGGGAACGAACATTGTGACACGAGAATTTTATATATTAGATATTGTATTCGGAAGTAGTTAATTCTATTATTTGAATTATATTAATATCTGTATCTTTGATAAGTTATTTTTTCGTAGTGATGGTCGAAGTCGCGCTGGAGTGTATTGCGCCGCCAACGCTTGTATAGAGCAAGTGATCCAACACGGAGAAGTTGATGTGTTTCAAGCTGTTAAGACTGTCCGACGACATCGACCGCAGCTTGTTGAAAATATGGTAAATAGTCTTACATAAGTTTTAAAAAAAGCTCAATTTTAATGAACTCAATTCAATTTTTTTTTTCGTAGACCGAGTACAAGTACTGCTACGACCTCGTCCTGCACTACGTACTCCACTACTTAAATAAAGACATGAATGAGAAGAAGTGAGAGTGCGAGCTCAAAGACGAACTCTGGTTCATAGAGTTCGGGCGCGGGCCAGCGCTGCCCACCACTCCCGAGGAGACCAGCCCGCCCGCGGCCCCACGAGCCAACCAACCCAGGCCCGTGAGACCGCGCCGTGGTCTGTCGCTCGACCGTCTGATGCCGAACACTGCGCGACCTCCGTTCCACCACGCCGTCACCATGGAGGCGCCGCGGCGACCCCGCTCGAATCGACCGCCGCTTCGCCGCTCCATTCGCCTCGAAGACGACGACGGGGCTGCGGGAGAACGACGTCGCGCATTCGGCCATGGACCTCGAGCGCCCTCCTTCGACGAGGGCGACGCCAGTGACCACGAATGTGAATGCCAACGAGCTTCCCTCGAGCGTTCTGGCCCATCTGCTGAAACGCCCGATGATGAATACGAACCGGAGTTTGTCGCCTCTCCTCCCACTGACACACCGGACACACGTCTGCGTGGTGCTTCAGCAGACCGCGTTCTCGATCATCGTGAGCATTTAACACCCCGCGGGCCGCCTAGAGCCCACTCGCAAGGGGTGTTCGAAAGACGTCTACCAAAAATATATAAACTAGGCCTCATCGATAAATCAAAACGAGCTAGCTCTAGTGCACTCTATGAGAGAGTCGACAGATCGCCAACTGAAGCGTTCTATAATGCTACGGGATCTACGCGGCTCAGTTCGCAGGAGCTTTTTGAAAAATTTTGTTCGGAAGATTTTACTTCACTGTACGGAAGGGAAGAGTATAGACCTCGTCGTCCACCACACTCTAAATCCACCGGAAGTAGCGGTTCTGACGTTAGACACGAGCGGACATGCTGTAGGCGAATACCCTGCGGTTCACAGCCCGCTTTGAACCGACGTCATAACTACCACGCACCGCGATCTGATCGTTCGACCGACTCAGATGACACTTCACCCGGCAGAACAAACATCAGGATTTCATCAGAAATACACGAACAGCGCACCAATGATCATTCAAGATCCGCTCCATTGCTTAGCCCCGATAAGTTCGAGGCACGGTTTACCTTTGACATATCTGAACGTAGTGAAGTCACATCCTATCGTGACGAAACGCCATCCGACGCAACGGAAACACGAAATCTCACCCTGTATGAGGAGCCACATTCAGATCGTACCAGTATTTGCGAGTTATACGACGCGGCGTTTTCTTCGCATCGACCGTCATTCAAACGAAACGGGTCGCGTCGACGCGGTGGTCCTTTCGATTTGAGCAACCTCGATTTTCGTGCAATTGATGATGAAAGTCCCCGGGCTAGCCGTCGCACTTCGCAAAGGAGCATGGACGACACTATGCGCCAGACTTCAGAATCTCGAAGCTGGGCATCGGACTCGGTCTTCGCCACCCCAGAACGGAGGGCCATAACAACGACCACTACGTCACCATCTTCAACTGATACCCGGAAATATGTAACGGCTTCGGAGCGCGCGGAATCGGCCGCCGCAGACTCGACGCTTGCCGATACAACCGCCGCGGAAGATCAGCCGAGTGTTATCGAACGCTCCGAATACGCGTTGGCGCTTACACTCGGCCGGATAGATTTAAACGGGTCACCGGAGAGACCGGCATCGACGCCGTCCGGGTTACTTCGCATAGCGAGTCGTCCATCTATGCTCAAGTTGGAGCCAATAGAGCCCGAGCGGTTGTGCGGCGGCGGCGAACAGGAGACGACGGGAGCGCTGCGCAAGCGGCGAGGGGCGAGTGAGCCGCGCCGGTCGGCCCGCTGCTTCCCCCTCTGATGTCGCGCGGCGGCGCTGGCCACGCCGCGTCGCAGCCGCCGTCTCTATTCCGTGCCTTTTCGCTACCGCTTAAACGCGAACGCGACTTTAAAATTAGCTCTCCAAAACGAATCGAACGCTCGTACCGCCGAGTCCGGTGTAGGTATAGCTTAGCGGACTTCCCGTTCGATCCTTCGTGACTTATTAGGGCTCATTTACGGACGTGTCTCGTAGACCAAGCCAGAGGGTATTCTGGTGAATTCTTTATACTAGTGTAAATAATTCAAAGTAAACGTAGATAGGGTATTTATTTAGTAAACGGACCGGTGAGCCCTTCCCTTCGCCTATCACTAACGGTAACTGCCAAAGACTTAGTGTAAATTGATATTCCTTCAACTATTTATTAGTTTAAGATCGTGTCGTAACGTAATGGGCTGTGCCCGACACGGTTACGTGCGTAGAGCGTAGATTCTAAATTTCTTAGATAGCGATCCCGAGGCTGAGGCGAACGCCTCGCAGTCCACGACTGACACAGGGTCCTCATTTAGCTAAATGCATAATGTCATTCATACACAACATTAGATTACTAAAGACATTGCCGAATTCGAATAAACCTACGTTACTAGTAATTTTAATTCAAGCTCCTTTATCTAACGTTCGTGCTCATAGTACCCATTCATATATAAGATGACAAGATTTTCTTTGCTCCATTTGCGTCAAAAACGATTGAAAATTATAATCCGGTACTATTTATGATAAACAAAGATACCGAAAGTATTATTAATTAACTATTTAACGCCGGCAATTTAATTACTATTACATTTCATAGGTTTATTTTAATTCGAGCACTGTTTCATCACGTTAGTTCATACTTAAGTGTAAAAACTCTTAGTACAGTAAAATTATTATAATTTTAGCTACTTTAACTGCACGAGGCAACACTCGTCTGCGATAAAAAGCTCTTTTGTTAAACATTTTAGAATTTTTTAAATTCGATATCTATCCGCTTCTCCTTAGTTTCTTAAAATGCAAAGAAAGCTTCCTGGTTCCTAGAATTTGAAATGTGTACAAAAACACTCCAATTGAACGGTCGTAAATCAATCTCTTGTCTCAATAGATAAACGTTAGTCACAAGGGCGAAGCCACAATCAGTATCGATTTCAAGATACAGTATACAGTTTAGGTACCTATTATATTATTCGTAGTTACCACGAATCCAGTTAACAATATCCTGAACGTTTAAAACATCATTGCAGTGGAATAGATATCTTTAGATAGTAATTTACCTTAAATTTAAATTTTATACAACAGAAATTACTTTTTAATGCCATACTTTCTTTATGACTAACTTTATTTTCAAGAAATTAGAGATCCCAACGCAAATTACAAAGGAAACGTAAATAAGGCTTGTAAAAGTGGTCATTAACATACGTTGCGAAATTAATAAAATTAAATAACATAATTTATTGTACTATATGGATAAAGAACACATGGTCATCTACCATACTTGAGGATATGCCTAATAGAGTCACAATCATTCTTTGTTCAAATTAGTCAACCAAAACTGAAATAGAAGGATTTCAAATAATTTGAGTAACATTAAGCTTTAATCAAACAAAATATCTACACCTATACTAATATTACAAAGCTTAAGAGTTTGTTTGAACACGCTAATCTCAGGAACCGCTGTTCCGATTTGAACAATTTCAGTGTTGGTTAGGACATTTGTCAAAGAAGGCTATGAGTTATTTTCAAAAAAATAGGGATTCCTACTAAAAGTCCAAAACTGTAACCCAAGGTCTTAAGTTTGGCAACACGTCTTCTAGATCTACTGATTGAGACGTCCATGGGCGACAGAAATCGCTAAAAATAAGTGAACTGTATGCTCGTTTGCCTTCCTATCGCATAAAAAAACTCACCGCAGAATGCCACTAGTTATTCCACATACGACAATGAATCTACTTATTTGAATCCATTTGCAACATACAGGATGTTTGAGGACTGCTCCCGAAAATAAAGACGGATAATAGTACTAGACACCTTTGATAAAGGGACGGAAAAATCGATCCTGACTAAAAAATACATATTTTTAATACTATTTATTAGCATTATTTACGCGTTGTAAGTATAGCTAAATGAAACGATAGTTTCATAAAAAATACATTACTTTACTAAAAGAAAGAACCAGCAATGAAGCATGATAACAGAAACAGCTGGGCTAACACAATGGAGCGTAATGTTGCTAATAAAATGTTTTATTTAGTCAGGATCGAATTTTATTCCGTCATCATCAAAGGTGTCATTAATACTATCACCTGTCTTTGTTTTCGGGAGCAGTCCCCAAACAGCCTGTATAACATGATATATATACTTTTATTACTTGACTGTACCTAGATAGAAATACATAAAAACGGCTTAGCCAAACGTAATCCTTAATGTATTTTTGATTACTCTAATTTTATATAATCTTTATATAGCCTATAGTTAGGTAAAACTATTTTTTCTTAACTTGTAAAGTACATACATTTTTTTAGAATAAGTATTGCCCGACGGAATTGGTTTTTAGATTATTTAGGAGCACAAATATTAGCTTTGTATAGTCTAATCCGATTTTAGTAAAGTCCTTTGGTTCTAGATTTTTTCCGTTTATAAAACAAAGAAAAGCGACATTCTGGTTGTCTGTCTGGTTTACACTTTGTGATGAGAAAGAATCAAATGTCTGAATAGATCTTTAGAGGCACCTAAAACCATCTTGAGTAAAACAGTTTCAAACAGAAAACACAAAACAAACCAGTTCGTTGGTTCGCTAAATGCGACACCAGGTACAGCGAGATAGACAAGCTTGATTGACTTTTTGAGTAGTGGGTGCAAAAAAATGTTTAATAATTTGTTTTCGAAAGTTTTAATGAGTCTTATTTTAAAAATGTGCCAATGAAATTGACTTCACGTTTATAGTAATCTTTGTACATACTTTATGATTCCATGTATCTAGAACGTTTGATGTTAAAATTATAGAATTTGTTTTATTAGTTTCCTTAGCTAATTAATGGAACCGATAAATATATTAATATATGGATTATATTCTTATGTCCACTTGTGTTTTTGTCTATTTATAACGGGTGTTAGGGGACCGCTCCCGAAAACGAAGACAGATGATAGTATTAATGAGATCTTCGATGATGGGATGGAATAAAATCGATCGTGACTAAAAAAAGACATGTTTTTAACACTTTTTATTAGCATTACTTACGCTTCATCTTGTAAGTTCAGTTAAATGAAACAATAATTTGATAAAATATACATTACTTTACATAAAAAAAGAACCAGCTAAGAAGCATGATAACAAAAACAACAAGACTAACATGATGGAGCGTAAATAATTCTAATAAAACGTTTTAAATATCTTTTAATCAGGATCGATTTGTTTCCGTCTCATCATCGAAGGTGTCATTAGTACTATCATCTGTCTTCGTTTTCGGAAGCAGTCCCCTAACACCCTGTATTTATAGCCTCGTAAAGGGCGATGTTATAAAATTAGATGTTTATTATTAAAGTGTATTGGTATTAATTTCTGAAGTTCGTCACTTCAACTAAAAACTCCTATTAAATGCTTCGGAATTAAGTGCAAGCAAATTAAACGTATATTTTCCATTAGTGATAATATTGCTTTTGATATACAAACATACGCTTAGTTATATATATTATTATTTACTGGGAATGTTAGAATTATATACAAACACGTCCTATTAAAATTTACACGGACTAAGCCTTTAGGTTTACCCAAAACTAATACAGAACGCACAACCTACATTCTAACTACATTTTTTATATATATAAATTTTAGTATATAGTGTCCAGAATTATATGTCCGGTTTCGCAATAGTGTCAAACGGTGGCGCTAAATAATATTTAGAAAAATTTAAAAATACATATTAAAATTATTTTCTTCAATCAGTATTTTAGACTTAGACGTGTTTATTATTCTAGATTTAGAATAGATTTTTCTTTCAAGATTCTTTTGTCGTGTCACACGAGAGTAACGTTAATTTGATCGTAAATATAGAATGAGGTTTATATAATTGTCGTAATATAATCAAATTTGTAGAAACTGTATTCTTTATCAATTATAGAATTATTTCTTTGTCGCATACTTCGACAATCTAAGTAAAATCTATGGGTGTAACGTTAAGAGATACACAGTTCTACGTATTAAATAAAGTGTATTATTAAAATGTAAAGTTGGTTAACAGTTCAGGAACAACTAGATAAATGTCCAGGTAATCTTAACCTATAAAAGTCTAAATGCCTAGCTGCAATTCACTTAGACATTGTTACAAAATTGCTTTAGTTAGGATTATCCAACCTGCCTAAATGCCTGATAACCGATCGGCGAAGAAGACAAGTATACCCACTCCATACCTTAGGAGATTAAATATTAATTCTGTTTCGTAAAAATTGGTTTTAGTGCCATTTTTTTTCTTAAAAATTCACGTGGACCATTATCAATGTTTTAGTATACATAAGCACATTATCAAATAAAACGTTTTCTTTATAGACATTAAGTAAAGATTATTTGTATGAAATTCGCGGCACCGACCATAATTTATGTAAATAATAATACTTAATTGTAACAATTAATTGATAAATATTATTATTTACAAGTAAATATAAATGGATTGTAGCTTAAGTACCTTCGTACTTTTAAATATAAAATATTGTAAACCGTATACATACATAAAGATTTCGTATAATAGAAAATATTGCGAGTTATAATTTATAAATATAATTATTAATTACACCGTGTAATGTTTAAAATATTTATATAGATATATTGTGATTTCAATTTTTCAACTCCCACACATATTGTATTGCATAAAAACTTATTGATATATTGTTGTCATGGATGTTATTTAATGTAATTTTAAAAATTTATACATGGACTTAATGGAAATATATTTATTTGTTGTATAAAACCTTGCCTTTTGTTTACAAGTTTCTCCCCCAAATTAATACTAATCTATGTTCATACTTACAATGTCATTTTGCCATTAATACGAAAACTAACACTTTCATAGCCCCAACTACAATAAATGGTTTTTTTTTTTTACAATAAATGGTTTAACAGTCAAAATCAGTCCTTAGTAGCGACCGCTTGGCAGCTAGCGACGCACAGACAAACATAAAAACTTATTACGCCGGAGGTTACATAATAAATTAGAGCCGTACAAAATTATTATACATAAATTCTTATTAAACCTCGTTTTATTGGACAGCATAATAAATAATAATTAATGATTTCTTGTAGCTGAGAATTTATGTATTAATAATACTTGACTGCAAAAGTTCAGATGAAAGTATCTGTAAGGTAAACAGACAGACATAGAGACAATTTTTTAATTGATTTTCTTTTATAACCGCCGTATATGCTATTGAGAAAAATCGATTATTTTGATGTTACATACAGACACGTCAATTACATTAATTTTTCTAAATTAGTATTCTCTGTGAGTGTGTACCGTGTATCGTATGTACTAGAATCTTTTATCTTTGCCAATAATAAATTTTCTAACTAATAACAATCGAATAATCCTAATCTTCCTTATTTAGTTTTAATTAAATATACGACCTACCTTGAGTTAACGTTAAGGATTGAATCGCTCAAAGGCTTTGAGGAAAATTAATTAATATCTGCAATAAAAAGGTTGAGTATCTTATATCAAAGTGTTCGTTAAAAGTTAATTAGCGAGTGTGAGCCCGTGATAAATTGTTTTGAATTACAAAACAGTACAATAGGGCTACCAAAAATAGAAATAAACGTTTCTTTCGAGTTAAGTTAAATCGAAATTTTGATGCTTGCCGTGCACACTCTTACTTTGAAAAACATATTTTTGACAATTCATTGATGTGGCTAATGTTTGAAACTAGTTTTGAAAACGTCTAAAACCATGTTTTTCGCTAATTTCTAGCTTAATAAGCTTTATTATATTCTTAACGTTTGATTTGTCAACGTAAGCCAAGAAAAACAAACTAATTTTATAGATAGACCATTTGTAAAAGAAAAAAATTAAGATTTTATCAATATCAACTTTAAACTAACCTATGACACTGTAATTTGTAGTAACACACTATTAATATCTAGGATATGGAAGTATATAATGACAAAGAACGAGAAGATGATGCTTAGGTGGTTCGGTCATCTAGAAAGATTGAATGAAAACAGTATGACAAAGTAGGTGTTTAAGGCTAGTGTGAAAAGTGAACCAGGCTGGGCTTGACCGCGAGTCGCTCCTGTCCTCCTAAACCTACTATGACGCACCAAAATCCGGGTAAACCCAACCACATAGCTGCGCACAAATTGTCCACCTGTAGAGCCTTCAGGCCGAATAGGTTTGCCCACGCCCCACTCGACAAATTGAGGGGATCGCGTGAGCCTTTACTACTGAAGTTGAAATCCATCAAGGTAACAAACCCAACCGTAATGTCATCCTGTAGTTACAGAGTGCGCACCACTAAACCACCAGAGCAGTTCTCACGGACCGAATAGTTTTTCCCACGCTCCCACTCGCTCTGAAGGGCTGCGTGTGCCAGTGCAACCGATTAGAGGGTTCAAACTAGATGGATGTGCCTAGACTAAATCGAGGATATCTTAAGGATAGGCCACGTCCAAAGTATGTCTACTCAAAGAGTGAGTATGAAAACGTAGCAGGTGGAATACTGTAGTCTCGGCCTACCTCTACGGGAAACAGTCATAATAGGCATGACGAAAAATTTTGAAATTCACTTCTGTAATGTGGATATACATTTACGAATTATGAAAAAAACCCTTATTCCGGTTATAAACTAATGAATAACGAAATTTATAGCTACTAGTGCGCCAAAACAGCTCGTAGTGTCATGGCGGTGAGTGTGACGTCACGTTTAGGTACGCGTTAGTTGCTTAAGTAAACAAACAGTGCAGTGCAGTGTGTTTCGTGTGAAATTCAACCAACATAATACATAATAATAAAGCCTGTTTGCATTGTTCGAAGTAAATCGCTAAATCTCGTAGTCACTATTTCACAAAACACGTAATTGTACTAACAGTGATGGATGACAGTGACGTGACAATGGCGTGACGTCATGCCATATGATCGGTGTTTCAGTCAAAATGGACGACTGCAGTATTTTAATCTATTAATTTATTAAAAATCTTAATAATCTCAAATTTTAAATAAAAGTATATAATCATTTCAAATCGTTTTTATAACTATTATACCCTGAAATCATTAAATCTTTGATTTTTTTTTAGTTTCGTCATGCGTATTATAATATTAAATAATATCTTAGTTATACATAAAATGATATTAAAATGAGTGGCAACCCTGCACAATATTTATTAAAGAACTTTTAACAGTGTCAGCTCGTAACAAGTACGCTGTGATTACTCAAATTATTTCTCTTAATTATGCATTTATTTTTAATAATTGTTCTATTGTTATACTGGAATTTAACTCGCCTATTTTGCAATGTTTTGGATGTGTTCGGTAGTGAGCTTAAAATCTACAAGAATATTTTAATCGATCTAATATTTATTTTTTAGGTTTTGCCACATTTTTTTCGAGAAATTTATTTTTTTTTTTGGTATCTGGTGGATTTCTTTTAATTCGTATGTTTATGTTTCTGTTGTATTCCTTATAACGGGTGTTAGGGGTCCGCTCCCGAAAATGAAGACAGGTGATATTAAGCATGACACCTTTGATAATGGTACGGAGAAAAAGTCGTTCCTGACTAAAACATGAACAAATTAAAATTTTTATTACCATTATTTACGCTTCATCATGTAAGTCCAGCTGTTTTTGTTAGAGTAAATAATGCTTAAAAAACGTTTTAAAAATATGTTTTTTTTTAAAATCAGGTTCAATTTTTTCTATGCCATTATCAAAGGTGTCATTAGTAGTATCAGCTATCTTCGTTTTCAACCGTTATAAATAAGGTATTCTTCATGTATGTCCAATATGAAACTTTTATAAAAAGGTTAACTCCGTACAAAAGTAATCCACCTTTTTCGCACAATTGTAAGAGTTCGTTAAATAAATTCTATGTTATGGTCCTTTGTGCTGTAAACGTGACTCGTAGTACTAAATTTAACAGCGAACCTAACATAACTGAAGCTTTAAGATAAATGGAGCGATACTGCGTAAGGACGTGTGTATAATAATAACTAGTTTCAATTTACGACTAACGTGCGAACTAGGAGATGGTAAGTTTGTGGTAAGTGGCTGTTATCACGAACGGTAAACGCGATAACAATTAGCAGAAATTTAATTTATATTACCAATTTGCAATCTATAGTTAATTTAATAAGGAATATGTTTTTGGAATACACTGATCTGAGAAGCTACTGATCTGAATAGAAAAATTCTCTAATGGCAGATAGGGCTTATAGAAGTCGTAACCTCTCCTAATGTGTCTTTAGGAAATGTGATAAGTAATAATTTGTTTGTTGAATGCAATTTAAAGTTACTAAATAATCTTGAATGAATTATGCATTCAAAAAAGGTTAAAAAAGTCCCTGTTAGCATATCTATCTATAAGGTGGCCTCGATGTAATCTTTTAATTGGTTTTCAAGAGTATCTTCCGAAATTTTACCAATCAATTTGAAGGATCAAAAAAAATTAATTTTGCATTAATAATTTTAGATAGTATATTTTAAATATATGTAAAATTTATTCAATATGAGATTTTCAGAATAGCGTTCCCAGATTTCATCGTAGCGGATTCATAACATAAACAACTTATACAAGAGATTTAAAATGTTGAAAATAAAATATTCAAATGTAATGCTAAATAAGCTTTATTTTAATAATTGAATAAGTTAAAAGCTCAGAAACGCAAGCACACGACGTACCTTGTTAAATTTTGCTAGAAAAATTCGACTTTGCATTCAAAAGCATCTCATCCTCTCGTATTTAATTATTCGTTTTAAATATCGCTCCAGTGTTGAGAAATTTTTGTATTAATTTAATATATTTTTCAGTCACGGCCAATTGAAGATTGGCATCTCATTCGCAAACATTTTTAATACACTAATTAAACTATGATTTTATCAACATTTATATAAGATCAAAATATCCAAAGCCACTCCTTTTGACATTAGCGATCAGCGTTAACTCATCAAAATCTGGATTGGCCGTTACGGAGATTTGACGGAACAAACATACAGACAGAAAACGTACTCCTTTTACTGGCAGTAATAAAAAGTAACTTTGCTTCTATCTTAGAACTTATATTTATTTTATTAATACTAATATATACTTAATATTATAAAGTTGAAGAGTTTGTTTGTTTGAACGCGCTAATCTCATGAACCACTGATCCGATTTGAAAATTTCTTTCATTGTTCAATAGCATAGGCATAATATTTAAAAAAAATATTGTCTAATAATGTAACTCAAGGTTTAAAAATCGAAATGAACGCGAACGAAGCCGCTGGCAGAAACTAGTAATAACTATTTCAAGCTATTTTTATGACACAGACATTTTAATTTTGTGTATATGTATAGATAAAGTTTAACTTAACGTTTTAAAATTTCCATAATTCTCAAGTGTCGATGAAAAATTGCGTCGGTTAGACTCTAGACATAATCAAGGCAAGAAACAATGCAATAAACAATAACATACGCGACATTTCTAGCATAGCCTGTACAATTAGCACACAATGAAAAGCCCCGATACCCACCGCAAAATTATTGTTCTCAGACAAATTAACTACTATTCACGAAAACTAATTGCTTCCTAATCAAAAACAGATCGTGAAAATGCATTCAGATTAATCGTAGAAATCCTTTATGCATGTAATTGAAGCTCAGTGAGTGTTCTTTAAGTGCATCCGTATGAATCTATACTAATACTAGATGACCCGGCCACGCGTCGCTGTGGCAAAGGTTTTTGTTATATTAAATTGTAATTAGTAAGCATTATTAG
>JAOSYY010000015.1:4948149-4958195 GCA_025727935.1 Hebomoia glaucippe
GCGACCGTGGATCTCTTCTGACCAATGGCTACGTAGATACAGTACAGCTTCTTCTTTTCATCTTGTCCCTTGTTGAAACGCTGTTGGTTGATGATGGTGTCAATAGCCAGGGCAGTCTTTCCAGTTTGACGGTCACCAATGATCAATTCACGCTGACCACGACCAATGGGTACAAGAGAGTCTACAGCCTTGATACCTAGTTGGAATGTTTAAAAACTCTAAGTAACATTAAAGTAATCTATCAACTTTGCAGGTCCCGTTGTGTGAAAAATTATATAAGTACTTCTGAATAAGATATTTCATATATAGATGAATAAAGATCGTCATGAGTCAAATATCATAAATACTGCTTAATAAACTAAAAAGTAGTATTAAAATTACGTAACTAACCAGTCTGCATGGGCTCGCGTACAGACACACGAGGGATGATACCAGGGGCCTTAATACCCACACGCATACGTGTCTTTGTGTCGATGGGGCCTTTGCCATCAATGGGGTTACCCAAAGCGTCAACAACACGTCCAAGAATCTGTTCGCCCACGGGTACGTCGACAATGGCACCAGTACGCTTTACAATATCACCTTCCTTGATCAGCTTGTCGTTACCAAATACTACCACACCCACGTTGTCTGGCTCCAAGTTAAGAGCCATACCCTATAGAAAATAAAAAATATCTTAAGCTTTCCTTTGATTTACTCGTAGATCTAATAAGAAGTTCTAGATAATATAGGAAAACTTAACAAATGAGACTGCATAAAAATGAAAACAGCAATAGGGCTAGCCAGAATATCAAGATCAAATGTAGGTATGCCATAATGTATTATAGGAAGATATGATTCAGTTAATATGTTTATAACACTTTCAACCATTTCATGAATTTAAATCTAATCTATAACAATACCAAAAGGATATTCCTTATATTACCTATTTCAGAAATTTCAAAAATCAAATTACTATACTCAAAAAAACGGTGCACTTAAGCAATAGTGACACAATTATTTGATGTTTATCAATTAATACAAACCTTCAGGCCTGAAGAGAATTCCACCATCTCCTCAGCCTGAATGTTCTTAAGACCATACACACGAGCAATACCGTCACCAATGCTCAGCACACGGCCAGTCTCTTCCAAATCAGCCTAGAAAAAAAAATTAAAAAGGTGCTTAGCCATAATTAGATAACACTGTAAAATTTGTATTATACTATTTATTCAGTATACAGAACTTATTTTTTGTGTATATTTTTAATCAAATTAACTTACTTCATGGTTATTTAAACATTTTTATCACATTAAATATTTTATATAAAGAAATAAAGCATATCAAAATCATTCAAAATATTTTATATAACATCCTGTAAGATGTCCATAATTAAGGATTTCTAACCTCAAACACTTTATTGATCTTTAACAGCTGACAGATATTGACAAGTTTATGTAACACAAACCTTGGGTGCGGCACCGAGGATTCTCTCCTCCAGGATCGTGGAGATTTCGGCAGCTCGGTGTGGTGCTGAGACATGGAGTTTGCGCGATGCCACTGCTGCCGCAGGAGCAGCCACTTTCGATACCTTAACGACATTATCTAATAATAAAAATTTGTCCAAATACTCTTCATATAACTGCAATGCGCTTATTTAGCGTTAATTTTTATCTGATTGTATCCACTTTACAAAATGGACATGCTATCTGACAACCGACTAATCGGCCCGTATTACATAACATCACTTCTGAGAGCCGATAGAAGTATTCTATTTTATAAGAATATTTGATCGTTTTACATGGTTTATTACATAAAAAAATCACATTTTGTTATTAATTATAATTTAACTCATAAATTAGAGTATAATTTAGGAGTTAAAAGGTGACATGAAGGCGGGTTTGGTTACCCTAATAGTCTTACATATCAATAGGAAATATTGTACTAATAATTACCTTTGTGGCAGCATTAGGCAAGCGCCGGGCCACCGAAGAGGCCACACGAGCGGAGAAGAGCGACATTTTTACACTATTTCTTATGAATTTTATAACAAACTAGACGACTGGTGTTCTCCGCTCGCAACTCGTCGCGATATTACCGGAAATGACAGAATTGATAATTGTCTGTGGTTAAAGTGTACCATTTTCACGTTCTGAAACGTTCCTGTTTCCTGTTGCCAAGATTAACATAAAATAAAGTATCAAGATTATTCATTCGTGAATTTTATCATTAATCTCTTACAGGTAATTTTATGTAGAACATTGCATTAAAATAAAACGTAATCGTATTAATTCAACTTTTGATATAATTTGCTTAAACTATAGACATCATATGACAGTTGGTGTGCTTCAAATGTCAATTTTATCAACAAAATACTTATTAGACACTACTTGTTATTTGTCAATTTGGAGAAGTCAGCTGAAATGTATAGTGATATATTATTAAATGTTTAAATATTTTATATGGTGTAATGGCTATATTCGAAAAATTGTCTCAAATCAAATATATCCTAGATGATACCGATAGCCTTGTTTGTACGTTAGAAAATGCACAAAATATTAATAAACACACAGTCTGTATAACTTACTTAAATTAAGTTAAATTATTATATTTCAGTAGTTATATCAGTGTTATATTTCAGGAATATATATTACGACTTCAAAGGGGGACTTGCAAGGAGCATAGGTGGACGGTATCTCGTCGATATAGGGATTTTGCATCATTAAATTCAAGTTTGCAACAGGCGAATATAGAACTTCCATTACCTCCGAAAAAATTAATAGGCAATATGCAACCTTCGTTTATAGCTGAAAGACAAATAGCATTACAGGTAAGCACCATGAAGTTAATAACAACTCCATAGAATAGTTTTATCTAGGTTATAACATTAATTTAAAATGTAAGCTGTCTGCTCAGACTGATTGTCCTCAATAGATAGGTGGATATTAATACTAGTTTAAGTGGTAGGGACTTCCCTTTCTTGGTTCTAAGAAGCAGTCTGATTGTAAAACTATAAGTAACAACTTTGATTAATCCATTTACAATTTGTGCTTATTTTATTAGTCTATGTATTTCATGTTTTAGAATTATATCAATGAAGTATTAAAGCATCAGATTTTAGCATTATCGTTACCAGTAAGAAGGTTTTTGGATCCAGCTAATTACCCCATGTCTATAGAAGGTATGGTGAGTTTTATTAATATTATATAAATTTCCTTGTAGAGCCAGTCTTACATGTATAAGGCCGGGTTTTTGGCATTAATTCCAAGCTGTGACTCAAATTTTAATCTGTATTTGTCAGAATATCTGCAGTTAAAAAATGTGATTTGAAACCTTGAAATTATATTTACTCTTAAATTACATCTTAGAATGAGAATTCTGTTATAATTTGAAACTTTCTATTTAATCAAATGAATAGTATGCAAAAATCAATCAATCAAGTTATGAATATGGCGATGGAATTTTTGTTTACTTCTTGGTATCAGATTTTATATACTTAAAACTATCTTTGAAATCTAATATCATTGTGGTTGATATAGTTATTATATAAATGATATTCTATAAATAAGCAGACAATAATAAGATATACAAGAAGTGAGATTATACAATGAATGCATTGTTCATATGCCTTTGGATGATTTGTTTCTATATAATGGGAATGTCACATAAAAATATATAACTTAATTATATAAGACAAATGATATTACTGCACTTCAATGACAATATGGCGTGTGAATTTGTTATTTATATTTTACAATGAGTAATAACTTTTTCCCTTCTTAAACAATTTTGGAGGCCAAATAGCACGTTTAGCAGATATTAAATGTCATTTTATGTTCGTTTTAAGATATTCAGAAATAATTATTTCACAGAACAGGCTCTTCAGACTGTATCCATAGCATTGAGAGGAGACGGACAATATGAACTCAAGGGCCCATTACCGGAAATTAATTGGAGGATACGGAAACATTATTTTTCTGTATGTTCGTAACTGTAGATAAATATTATTTTTTTTATATAAGTGTTAGTACTTAGGTGCACATCAAATGACTTAAGTTAGAATTAAGTTTTAAGATTTGAAAAACAGTTTTATTTCTCAATAAAATTTTCAGATTTTACCAACTTTTAGGAAGACAATTAACAATATTGGTCTTAATATAATCTGTGAAAGTAAATTACTGTTTTTAAAAATAAACTTCTGAGTATAATTTAGGAAAATTGATTTTAAACTATTTTGACTCTGCTAAAGTTTAATGTCATTTCAAAACATAAAGTCAATGTAATACTGTATATTTTTTAGCTAAATATAATATCTTATCAATATTCTTTGTGGAATGTAATTTGTCATCATATTACTAACAGCAATCGTTTTAAGGTTATTGACTCAGAGAAGACAAATTGTTTACTCGCGTGGCAGAGCTATGGACCAGATAAGCATTTACATAACAAAGATTTACAAATGGCATTTAAGAGTTTGCAAAATTTATCAGTAAGTCATAAATTCAGTACATTTAGCCTCTATTAAACTGAATCGTTTTCAACATGTCTCAGGCTCTATTCCAGAAATTGAATTAATATGAATCAAGTTTCATAATTTGTTTAACTATCTTTTTATAGAGTTTAAAATGCATATTTTAAAATTGAGTCACATATTGTAATTTGTTTCCTAAATTGATTTTTTATCAGAAAAGATATGCTTTCAGAAATTACAATGAATATGTTTGTTAAATTAATGACTCATCTGTGAATACTTATACTAGTATTCCGACCACACTATCCTTGCATTATATTTTAACGCAATTTGGTAGAATCATTTTTTTATACGATACGAAGTTAAGCAAGTGTATAGTTCGCTAATACTAAGCGATGGCTATTGCATATGGACACCTCCAAGATCAGTAGATCTAAAAGACGCGTTGTCAACCTTAAAGCCTTTAGCCATGTTACACCATCTGTCGTATATAGTGATGTTCTGTCACAATTTAATGATATTTGCAAGCGGTGTTATTAAAAGTTTGAGAATCTATTCCCTTACAGCATCCTTATATAGACGAAATTCTTACAATACACGGCTTGGAGACAGGCGCATATGTAGTTAGACGATTACACGAGAAAGGCTCAGTAAGAGATCTGATATATGGGACCGAGTATGATAAGAATTATTTAGCAAAATATGGCAACCCGAAAGTACGGAAGCCATTGACGACAGGACAGATAGCGCATTACGGATATCAAATATTACAGGCTTTAAAGTTTCTACATGACAAGGGGTTGCCACATGGTATGTATATTTTGATATTTATCTATCTTTCAAAACTTGACTTAAGATTGAATCTACGATTAAAATGAAGATGATTTTTTTCAATGTCTTCCTTTATATGCTCAAGTTAAGATTAGGACTTATTTGAATACGAGTATTAGTAAGAATGTAGAAAGGTCCGCTCCCTTTCCCTATCGCTACCTTAGCTCGAATAGTTAGGTCGTATGTGCTCTCGTTCATATTATTTGCATCACAAGTTTTGGACATTCGTTAAGGTGGTGTACGATTAAGTATTCGTCACTGTAGACTGACGTACCGAGACCTAGTCGAGGATGGGTTAACGCGACGTCATAATTGGGTGTAAACGGCTTGTATTAAAGAAAGCATTAATGGGAGTATAGACAGCGAAAGAAGCTTGTCAGGATCGTAGCAAGTGGAAAGTCGTAGTCTCTGTCGACACCGAAGGAACAAGGGGTGATAATATGTTTGAATGTGTGCTGAGGTTTAGGTTCTGTTACTGAAGGGCCTTGAGTATCGTACCGATCTGATAACGGTTGGTTCCACAGAATTATCTGTACGAAGTACGAAAGGAAACGAGTGTATGGTTTTTTTATGCGATAGGAAGGCAAACGAGCATACAGTTCACTCATATTAAACGATTTCTGTCGCCCATAGACACCTACAAGATCAGTAGATCTGGAAGACGCGTTGCCAGCCTTAAGGCCTTATTTTTATTTCGTGTATTCGGAAATTCAGACTAAATTCAAAACGCGCATAGCATTTCACGACTTTTCCATCTATGAACGGTGGTACGTGACCCGGACGGAGCTTATAAATTATTAGGAGTTCTTCCCATCACATTTAATATTTGAAATGTTTGTGTTAATATCACTCGTCCGGCCACAAGCAGCCCTTACCCGAGGGAGGTCATAAATTACATAATTTTAAATGCAACTACGTTCTAACTGGGAAAATGCTTTATGAAAATCCTAATAAAAGAAATCCAAACAATTTCTCTCAACACTGGTACGCTGTTCCTTTTTTTTTGTTCCTATACCCTTTGATCATTCGCTACGTTATCAACCTTGTTGCTAACAACTACAAGTACCTAATTCAGCAAACTGATAAGAAACTAATCAGCTAATTGAAATAGTCAACATTTTAAATATAGATTCAATATTGTATGTTGCCATGTCACTAAATTAAAATCAGATTAGGCTGGTTACATACATCTAAAAATCTACTGATGTCGGTATGCCTTGTTGAAACTCAAAAATTGCTGAACAGATTTGAATAATTATATTTTACTCGTTTTAAATCGGGCAACGTATAAATTAAAAAAAATATTTCAATTTTTTTTATGAAAACCAACTGCAATAATTTCAGGTCACATCCACCCTGGCAACATCGCGATAGAGAACCAAAGAGTACTTCTAATGGATATTGAGAACATTCTGTTGGGTGTTGCAAGTGTATATAGACCGTATTTACGTGAATTGAGGCACGCCTCGCCCGAGGCTATGGACGTTTTCAGCTTCGGTCGTACACTCTACGAGATGGTCTTCGCTGAGACCTTACAAGATTGTTACTGTGATAGATTCGATGGATTTCCTGGCTTGTTTGATGATTTAGGTAATATATTTCAGGAAATTCAACAACGATAACTTACGGTCTCCCGCCTATATCGCTGAACTGATTTTGATGAATTTTACTACAATAATGGAGCTCTGACGGTTATAGCCGTTTGTGAATGTGGTACTTGAAGGTTCAGTTGAGGGAGGGAGGGATAAATTTGTATGAAATTTCCTATAATTCAGAATGTTCCAATAATGTGCGTAAAGCCACAGGATACAGCTAGTAAAAATATACATTTTCAAAAGTCTATAATAATTATTATTATCAAACAATTACAAAAGCGTGTTACGATATAAGTTCCTAGAAATCTTCGAAACTGCTGAATCAAATTTAATGCAATTTTGTTAATATTTTTTTATGTGCGCTTTATGCTCATGAAAATACAATATAATAACCAATAAGGCTATTCCCTAACGTTAATCAACATCTTTAAACGATTTAATGTTGATTTTCGTTAAACCGATCAATAATTACTTACAATTCGAAAACTATTTCAGAATCTGTATTACATTTGACACTCTCAAGTACGTCCTGGAAACGTGGAGGCGCCACGCTAGATGAACTACTTCAGCATCCATTCTTCACTCGGGGAGTTAATGGCCTCAGCCAATGTGATGTTAGAGGGCATCTCAAGTTCCCACTTACACTCAAGGACCAAATCAAAACTGCTGTCCTAGCAGTCGAAGCGAGATTGAAGACTGATCAGAAAATGGTTAGCAATCGTTAAGTATTGAAAAAATTTTAACCATAAACAATCGTGTAATATCGGTGTTAAATACTCTATATTTCTGTAGTCTATTTTACTCGCGATAGAAAACAGTAAAAACTATTTTATAGAACCTTTTTGGTTGTTTTTACGAAATCTGAAAAGTTATATGATACAAGGCATGTATTTGAATTTTTAAAAACGCGCATACGTTGGTTCTGTTTCTTGTTATGCGTTTGCGAGTTTTATAATTTCTTCTAATCGTGGTTGGGTTTTAAAAGATTCACTGAATACTTTCAATTACTAAGGTTTGATAAAGGTAGGGAAATATAAATTAATTTTGAGTACGTAAATTGTCAGGTACGCAACGCACGCAGGGAAGTGCGGATACAGGAAATACTTGGATCCGAGGAAGAGATGAAGAAACAGAAACGAAGAGCGGTGAGTGATAGAATGAAAAATAAATTTCAAAACAAAAACAATTCTTACTTTGTTTTTTCCAAATTATCGTAGCTCCTAAACCTGCGGACCGCTAGCCCTTTACCAGCGGCCCGCGTGCAATTAGAGAATATTGTTAATTATTTTAATTTTCACGCGCATGTGCAACGCGCGAATTAGTGCATGCACGGATTAAAATAATAGGTAACTAAATAGCTGCGATCGGTGCGTTCCAGTGAGCGTTTGCCACAAAAGAGACGGTCTGATACCACTCCTTCTATGTACATCTTCGCAAATTCTCGTCGTTCTGTTTGGTCATTTTCAAAAATCACATTGAATGGTTAACATCTTAGATTTTTTTCTTCAAAACATTTGTTTCTGTCATATCGTTATCTCGCGTAATATTTGTAATGTTATTATAGCTACCCTGTCTTTTTCTAATATAGAAGTATAGAAATCGCTAATTTTAAAAAACTTTATTTTTTACAACCAAATTATGATTGCGGCCCGCGACACCATGATTAAAACGTGTTTGTGGCCCGTATTAAAAAAAGGTTGAGTACCAATGTCCTAAACCAATGATGTTTCCTTTTAAACTGACGCGATCAAAATGATTGTTAGCCTTAAAATAATTTATATTCAAAGATTTGATTATTTATAATTGAGTTCTATTTTTTTAATACGAGTATTATTTATAGTTTAATACGCTTGTATCCTTAACAGAAGAAACGTGACAGTCTGTGGAAGTCGACGTCATCTCTTGCGGAAACCGTACATTCACAGTCCGCCAGTACCGCGTCATCGCCAACTCCGCCCATCACGAGTTAGTATATTATTGGCGAAATACATATTTAAGTAAAATTAAGTTTTTAAGTCTCTTTGTTACATCAAAATACGTTTTTTGTGTATTTCAAAGTATATATTGATAGAAACACAAGTCACAATTTTTTTGTCTGTGTCTTTGTCTGGCTATAGTTGCATGTAATAGTGAATATTAAACGTTGATATGCTAATATGAAAAAACAATTCAGTATTCAAATTTAAAGTTCGCATATAAGCGATTATTAATTATGGCATTGTTTGTGACGTCACGTTAGAGTAATGTCTATCATGTCAATATTAATCTAAAACCAAATATCAGAACTTAACTGTGAGTAATATAATGTATTTTATCATATGCAGAAAAACGTAAGAGGTTAACTAGAGCCTAAAAAATTGTTTTAAAGTTTCAGTACCGGGATCGAGTGGGATATCACCCCCGCTAGTTAGTGAGGGCCGAGGTGCTTTACTCCAAGCGATTTGCTCTTTCAACAAGGCATCTTTAGCTAAGGTCAACGGTAAATCGTGAGCTTAGCAATACATTATCAAAATCATTTTCTCAGTTGAATAATCTAATGTACTAGTGAGATTAATATGGAGCGTTGGACACTCCACTATTCTTCTTTTTGTATTTAAATAAAACAAACTAAAACATATATTTTCCGTCTACTTGGATGAATGCAGTTTTTTAAAAAATTAATAATTAATTTTATAAGTATGTACTTATATATATCTAAAAGAAACGCAAATTTTCAAATACAGTATTTCCAAAATGCCAGAAACCTCTATTCTATCTATCTCTATTAATTTCGGCAGAATATAAATTCCAAGTCGAACTTTCAATCAAAAATGTAATAATACATTTTTATTATATTCGTATAATTAACATTAGAACATTTTATATCTTTAGCTCAGGTCCACAATTTTAATAAGATCTATAAAGTGATAAATGAAATTAGGATCAATTTTATATATATAGTTCACTATATATTTTGTTGATTATTTCCTGCCAGCGGCTTCGCTCGCGTCCATCTCGGATTTTAATCCTTGGGTTACATTATTGGGCTTTTTGTAAAGATCCCTATGTTTTTTTTAAATATATTATAGCCTTTAGCCTTCCTCGATAAATGTACTAGCTAGCATTGAAAGAATTTTTCAAATCGGATCAGCGGTTGCTGAGATTAGCGTGATTAAACAAACAAGATATCA
>JAOSYY010000015.1:4971393-4984053 GCA_025727935.1 Hebomoia glaucippe
TTGGACACGGCTCTCCAACATGAAAGATGGGATCTCGCGAAGGATTTGGTGCGCTTCTTAAGAGCTATCGGTATTTAATTATTCCATTTATACTCAAATTTGAAACTAAGCCTTATATAGGCCCGGCCTTAACCACTTTGGCGACTGACAAAAACAAGCCCCTATATTAAGTACGTACGTACAACCACCTTAAACAACCGATTTTATCTCTAAGTTTTATATATTTCGATGTGTCACTGTAAGCTTGATTTCCATCTAATTCTTAAAAATGTAATATTTTATTATTATGGTATAAATATGAAGTATAGAATAGGCATGACGACACTAACAAAAAAAATCAAAGATTTAATGATTTCAGGATAAAATAGTTATAAAAACGAACAGGAAACAGGCTTTATTATTATTTATTATGTTGGGTGAATTTCACACGAAATACACTTCAGTGCACTGTTTGTTTACTTAAGCATCTGACGCGTACCTAAACGGGATGTTACACTGGCCGCCATGACACTTTGAGCTGTTTTGGCGCACTATTGAAAATATATTAGAAAAATAGCTATAAATGTTGTTATTCATATAATTAGTAAATGTATACCCACATTACAGAAGTGAGTTTCAAAATCTTTCGTCATGCCTATTAAAAAATGCTTTCAAATAAAACTTTTTTATTATAGATCCCAACGATGTCGATTCGCCTAGGAATTCTGTGAACGTCCAAACAAAATATGGTCAAGTTGTACAATCGCAGACCGTGAGTCCGAATGCTGAGGATTTGTCTGTTATATTGGGAACTATGCAGGTTAGTTTTAAAAACAATTTATTATTACAAGTAAAATTCCGAATGTTCGCAATTAAAGAAACAGATCGATATCAAATAAGTTATTCATGATGTTTTTGGTACCATCTGATCAACGTAAGATCGTCTATCAATGACCAATATAACAAAATATATATTTCCCCGTCTGTCCAAAGTACCGCAATGCTCAAGATTTTTATTTTACTTCTAGGTTCGAAAATACCAAGCAGTAGTGTTTGCTAGGTTATAAATATTGAAATAGATGAATGCCTAAACATTTCTAATCCTTAAAATTAAAGTTTTGAGACAATACGCCACCCGTTTAATGTTTACTAAATAATGTTTAGCTTTCGGGAGCTCGTGGCCGCAGCTTTAGCACGACGGCGGCGCCCCGCGAGCCTTCGCCACCGGGACACGCGGCTCCCCCCGCACCCCCGCCCGCGCGCCGCACCGCTGCTGCGGCTGTCAAGCGCAAGAAATCAGTTCCAGCACGAGCTGACAGGTTAGTTACACTTTGGGTGCGAACTAATTCTAGCTCACGATGACTAAAATCATCATTCAGGAGATCGATGCGCTTTGTTTTTTTACCGTCCGATAGCTGATAATCCATAGGTACTGCCGATGAGCTGAATAAGCCGATGAGCTGAAAATACTAAAATCTGCCCGGCTTCCACTTATTCCCACGCAACGCTACCATGACGAATGCGTCTGTACCGTAAATTATAATGTTAGTTTTGTAATCAGAGAATCCTACAACGGGACGGCGGAAGAGTTTTTCATCGACATGATGATACAGCGACACGCTCGCCAGCTGCTATCGTCCGCGCGTCTGGTCTCATTGGGCAAGTTGGCCGCGTCCTTGGACCTGCATTTGGTCGCGTGGTTGGCCGGTGAACGCGAACGAGCCGCACGGGTCGATAGCGCTGTATTGTGCCTCAAACGGCTTCATGAGGACTTCAACTGGCCCTACCCGACACCCACCGAGGACCAGTATTCGCAGAGGAAGAGCAGCGTGGCTCCGAGTGAGTTTTCCTTTGCAGTAATTTAATAATCGCCTCAAATCATCTTGATTATACAGGCTGTTTTTGGACGGCCTCCCGAAAACGAAATTAATTAAATTAGAGTTTTTAAATTCCACAAAAGGACTAGTCAGTACGAATAATTAAGCTCATAAAATAAAACGCTCGCACGGAGAGATATTTGTTTTGGCGATTTTCTCGCTAGATGGCAGGCCTCTCGAAGACGTACGTTCACCCGTCTTGACCAGACCATCAACTGTTTTTGATTTGCATTTCATTGCTGGTTTTTTTTTCAGTATTTTTTATGAAGTTATCGTTTCATTTAGCTATACAAATGTTTTAAAAATATGACGTTTTTATAGTCAAGATCGAATTTTTTTCCCTCCCCTCATCAAAGGTGTTATAACTACTATCAACTCTTTTCGTTTTCGGGAGCAGTCCGAAAACACCCTGTATAGTTGATGTCGCCAAATCTCATAACGTACGCATTTTCTAAACTAGCAGCCATTTGGGTTCTTCTTACTTTATTGTCATATATTATGTAATTATTGGTAAACATAAAAATTCTTCGCTACTTTTAATTATCATTCTTGATAAAAGATACATACGTCTTTCAATATTAATAGCGAAAACTCTTGTTCTCATTGATAAATTATATAGGTTGAGAATTAATTTCAACGATGCGACTTGTGTTCTACTACTTTGTTCAAGTTAGTACCCGCTAACTATGAAATTATCATACAGTCAGTCTTAGGATTGGTTATGACCCAGTGCTTTATTTTAATGTTCACTTAGGCACATACAGTCAGTCGGCCGAGTGCGGCAGCCAATGCGGCGACAGTGGGTACATGAGTCTTTCATTGCGGGCCGCGTTGCCGCTTGCGGGCGCTCCGCCCTGTCGCTCGCCTGGACCGGTTAGGTGAGCCTTTATATACTCACTAGCTGACCCAGCAAACGTCGTTTTGCCACATAAATATATAAGATTTAGGAGTGAAAATTTGGGGTGGTATGTATTTTTATGTGCTGTATCATCAAAAAATGGAAACAAAATATATTGTCTAATAAATAAGAAAAGAATCTAGGGATGGACCACCCTTAATATTTACGGTGATGAAAAATACTATCTATTTTTCATCGCCCTAAATGTTAGCCGATTCTCAGACCTACTGAATATGAATATAAAATTTCATTAGAATCGGTCGAGTCGTTTCGGACGATTATGGGAACGAACGTTGTGACACGAGAATTTTATATATTAGATTTATCTTAATTGTATACACCTAAATAAAATGTTTTTGTTTTTAACATCATGTATTAAATTATAATTGCAGTTCAGCGGGTGAGGGCAGCGTGGCCGAGGGCGGCGGGGTGGTGTGGGGCGAAGCGGAGGGTGAAGAACGCCGTTACGCCACCCTCATGGAGCGTTTGCACCATCACCAGGCCGAACGTGGTGATCATACCGCTCACGTGCAGCTTAGGTTAGCTTTACTCATTTGTTTATAGGCGGTTTTTATTTTTGTTATTTTTAAATCATGGTATGATACGCAATAACTCACGTAAATTGATTAGATTTTTGCTTATTTTAAAACTTATACATCTATCTGTGAAATGACATTTGTTTTTGAAATGTATTAATTTAACCTAGATACTTCCTGCAATTGATGACGGAAGCATCCTGTGTGGAGTGGGCACTAGTGGTGGCGGTGGCACTGCGGGATGCACTTGCGGTGCTGAGGTGTACAAACGCGGCGCGTGCGCATGACGTCAGCCTTGTTGCGGCGCGACGGTTGAGAACCGCGTTGCAAGATCTCCTCGCCTGGTGCGACGAAGAATGGTCAGTCCTCTTATATGTTTTCTTTAATACTAATTTACAAAGCAAAATTTTTAATGTCTGGTGACTTCATTAAAAGTAATGAATATTAAAATTTCTATATCAACCATAGAAATTGACGCGATTTTCGTTATTTTAATCCCTTTAATCCATACTAATATAAAGATTAACTTATGTTAGTTCATGATATATAATTTCTTAATTTTTCTAACATAATTGAGATTCAATATGATAATTCAACACAATTCTTTTCGATAATTAGATTGTGAAAACATTGAAGTCAGTTTAACTTTCGCTTCTAACTAATTCTGCGTTATAAATTCCCATTACATCTTGTATCAAAATATTGTTTTTCGTTTCAGTATCGGCTACAAACCGTTCATGTTAGCGATAAGCAACCAAATACCGTTCTTAACGTCCATAATCAACGCACGCGAACGGCGTATGTCAATGGTTAAACCTCGAGTTCGCACGCCTAGTACTGGTTCGCTTAACATCGAACCCAAACAAACCCAGGAACCCAAGTTACCCCAGCCCCAGAAAGCCCAAGAAGTATCTAAGCAATCTGTGAGGAAGGATTCCCCTACTACTTTGCCAGAACCAGTGTCAATATCCAATACGCCGTTACGTCCCGTTCCAGCCCACGAAGAAAATACTTCGAACTGCGCTGTAATGTAAAGATATAAAAATAAGTAATTTCGTCTGCTTACTGTCTTAAATAAATGTATTATTTTACGGAATTGAGTACAATATATAGTTATATTAGCTGACCGAGGAAACTTTGTTATGCCATCAAAAATCATGATAAAAAATTGTAGGTGGCGTTATAAGCGATGTATACTTCACGTCCTCTTCTCATATCTAATAATAAAAAACTAAAAATAGGTCAAGCCATTTGAAAGCAATGCGATTATGAACACCGTGATACAACATTTTTTTAATTTTTCAGGCTATATACAGAATGTTTGGGGACTGCTACCGAAAACGAAGACGGGTGATAGTACTAACACTTTTGATGAAGGGATGGAAAAAATTCGATCCTGACTAAAAATAGACATTTTTAATACTTTTTATTAGCATTATTTACGCTAAATCTTGTAAGTACAGCTAAATGAAACGATAGTTTCATAAAAAATTACATTACTTTACTAAAAAAAAAGAACCAGCAATGAAGCATGATAACAACAGCTGGACTAACATGATGGAGCGAAATAACGCTAATAAAACGTTTTAAAAAAATGTTTTTTTTTAGTCAGGATCGAATTTTATTGCGTCCCTTCATCAAAGGTCATTAGTACTATCACCTGTCTTCGTTTTCAGGAGCAGTTCCCAAACACCCTGTATATTGGTAAAATAGCTACGTCCTAAGTTTATATACGTAGCCACAGTAAAAATGTTATGCTATTAACTTAATGTGATTTACACAAAATAATAGAAATTAGATTCATTTATTTTTTCAGTAAACAGCCGAAATTAATATTAATTTTACTAACAATTTTGAACAATTAGTGCAGCGAAAAATAATAATTGTAAAAAGTTTTGTCAATTTTGTCAGCCTTAGATTATAAGTAATACTAATTAAATGCCAGATAAATCGAAATACCCAAAAAATTATTAGATGAAAAAGGTTCCGAGGCCTAAAAACAGGTGTCATCGTTAATTGCATTAAAGTTTTCGTTCGGGCGAATTATTTATTTAAAAAATTCTAGGCAAATATTTGGTAATGAAATCAAGTTTAGACATAACAAGTCTGTTTAGAAATAACATTTTTACTAACTAGCTGATGTTTTTAACAAACAACGATCGTGTGAGATTATTTCTCATTGAAAAATTCTTTGACGAACTGTATCTATAATAAAATATTATATGCGTTATCCATAGATATATTTTAATATCTATTGGTATGAAAATTGATCTAGAATTTGATGTCATGCAATTTTTAGTGTAAAGATTAACCCATTTCGATAGGATCTTTATGTTTTGGTATTTTATGATAATTTTGATATAATTGAATGTTGAGTGTTACTCTAGCGAATATTTCTTCGTAATGCTATAGTATAAATAAAGTAATAATTAAATTATTAATGAATTATTAAAATAGACATAGGTACATGTAATTTTAATAGATAGAATAGAGGATAATAATAATTATGCAAAAATAAAATAATCTTGCGTCTTCCCCAGGGATACAGAGAGAAATGTTTTCCTTACATACTAATAAATTATATAGTAAATTCGTATAAGTTAAATTAGATTATTCAGAATTTGATTTATAGTAACAGACGTCGCTGCTTGGTATGAATAATGACAAAGAACACTAATTTAACAACAATAATTTAAAAATATATTATATTTTGTTGTTACATAAATCAAAATTTTAGATAACCTTCGAATGTAGAAATAAGAACGATTGTCACCTTTTATATAAAAACCGCATTAAGAATAGCTCATTCATTTAAGAGCATCACAAATAGACGCTTGAAACTTAAAACAAAATAAAAAGAACATTAAACAACGTAGTTTGGGCACATTAAACTTAGGATTTTTTTGTTTATAACTGTATCTATAATTTGAAATTAATGAATTTTACAGGTATTCCTACAAACCAGCGCTCTGTGCTATAATATTAATATAGAAATTTTAGAGATAAATTTCTTAATTTTTGGTAATGGAAAGTATCATAATCAATATTGTTAATGCAATCGTTTTATAGTGAAAATTATACAATTTTATACTTATGGTATACATAGATTATTAGGCCGGTGTTCCAAGATGAGACTTAAGCCGCAATCTATACTTGAGTATTGTCAAAGTTTTATATTCGGACCGTAGACTCAGGTTGGAGTCGTTTTGACTTTTCAAATAATTTATTTTGTGTAAAGTGTTGACAATACTCAAGTATGGACTGCGATTTGAGTTGGGCACTGGAATACGAGCCTTAATTTAAATAAGTGAAAATATAGCAATATTAGTTAATTTAATAAAATAACTGTTTGCTCATTGTATATGTGGTTGATATTATGTTACAAATATTTTAATTTATATGCTCAATATGAAATCTCATTATTGTAATTGATATCGGTGAATACTTTTCTTTACTATCCCGCCATCACGGTGCCAATATTTAACTAATGTCTTGAAAACATGAAGCAGTACAAAACGATTAATTTAAAAGTATATTTAATAAGTTAATACATTGTAGAACGTTTGTAGAAATCTTTTGCAATTGTTGAAATTATACTGAATAGATTTCGTGTATAGATATTATTTTATTTAATAAATTGTTAATATATATGTATAGAACTCGTAGTGTCACTAAGTTTTAGAATACTTTATATACATTCCAAGATTCCATGGACTGTTAAAACGGTTAAGAACATCTTGCTTCGCCCCTTTATGAGTAAGACTAGAGGTGCTCCACAGTTTCACCAACTCTAAATGATTTGTAAAGGAATTTCAATTTTGTGAAGCAAATTTTTCAATGAAATCGGTGTTGTTCTATACAAAATAGTTCATTTAAAAAAATTGAGACCTACAATTTTTCACTTAAATGCGCTATATTGTTTTTTAATATGTACATAAGGAATAGATTTTGTAGGCATATAGGTACATATAACAATAATATAGCCTTAGTTTTGAAACTGTATTGTCAATTAAAGTTGTGAACATTTCTAATTCTTGTCCTACTTAACCGTCACTAACTAGCAGGTGCTAATAATAGTAAGGTTTACTTAATTAATCATAATTTCGTCCCTTACGAGTTCAGTTCAGTTAATTACCAGCTGTAAAACGTTGCCTACTAATTAAAGGTTGTAAACGTCATACACGATTGTAGAAGTCCACGCCATCTATGCTTAAATTTTTAAATTTCATGAATCTATATTTGAGTTTGGAAATAATTTTAAACCATAAAATATTTTTATGTATTTGATATTTTTGTCACATTTTGGTATGAATATTGTAAAGATATCTGTGTTAATTAAAATACCCTAATGAAATCTATTGTGGTCTTTTTATTTTAGATATACTGAAATGTTCTAGTTTTACTACACAATTATAAATATTATTTTTAAATGTAATTGCACGTGAAATATATTTATACTACTATAATCTGTAGTTCTAACATATATGAGAATCTGTGATATATATTTAATGTTAATGTTATATACTACGTAATTCCTTATTTTTTAAATATTTTCTTGGATATGCAAAGATTAACAGTTTAGAATATCTAAATGATACCATATTTTTGCGGATTTTTTTACATAATCGTAGTTTCTACTATTATTCTGTGGTTATCACTTGCTGAACAGTACATTACAGTAGTCTGTGTCAAAATTAATTTCGTCAAATGAGCTGTCAAGACGTTATACTTTTGTTAGGAGAATGTAGAAAAGAAACATTGATTTTACACGTTTTAAAGTTGTTTTTATGAAATTATTTACTTTGTTTATGAATATTAAATAACGAACCGCCGTACTGTCAAGATGGCAGACACAGCTCAAAGCGGTATCTCTATCGCCGAGCTGAAGGCGGAGATTGAGAGGTTGAGTCGTGAACTCGACCAAGCAAGTAGTGAGAAGATCCAGTCGGCGCAGCTGGGTTTGGTGCTGTTGGAGGAAAAAAGTGCGCTCCAACAACGATGCGACGAACTAGAGAGCCTCTACGAGAATACGAAGCACGAGTTGGAGATAACACAGGAGGTTAGCTGGCCTACATACCGCAGAATTTTCACTTCATGCCTTAATGAGTACATTAATGTAAAAACATTAAATTCAAAATTTATTTTTATGTATATTTAGCATGTGTTAGACTTTCTAGCAATATAAGTTTTAAGAAACATGAATTTCAGGCTAGTTCTTTGCCAGCTGTTGGTCATAAAGTTAGTTAATTGGTAGAAAACATTTCATAGACTGTATTCCGTTTGTCACTGGTACATCATTCCCTAGAGATACTTATGTGTGTCTAATAAGCATACAATGAGAGAATTTTATACATTAAAATTCATAATACATCTTTCTTTGTAGGCCCTAATGAAACTTGACACATCACAAAAAGAGACTACACAGAGTGGTATAGAACAAGAAAATGCTCTTCTCAATGAGTCTGCCGCTATGGAGAGCTCACTTACACTTCAAATTATAGAGCTCGAAGGAGAAACTAAGCAGGTAAATTACCTTACATTCAAATTTTCTTACTTACTTTTTAATTTTAGTTCAAAATTGTAGATAAAAATATATATTTACAATTTACAAATAACTATTTAAATCTAAGTCTGATATTTAATAGTAATTCTTGTTCCTAACTAGATGCCATATTGCCATATTCGCCCAAAAACCAGTTACATCTATTTTACTGTCTATGATTGAGAAATACATATAAAGTAAGCATAATTTAATATTGGATACATATAATAATTCGTAATATTGCAATATTTAATATGTATATAAAGTTGTGAATTACTGCAATTTTACACTTTCAATAATATTAGAGGTATTAAACATTCATTATATGCCTTTTATTTTGCATGAAATAATAAGTTTTTGATTCGTAAAATCTGTATTTAATATATGCACTTGGCACATAAGAGAAATTACATAATTACTACAATTGTATATTGTTTATCTTTTTTAATATTAATCCAGTTTACATTTTAACGGATGAAATTTATAGTCACACATTTTAGATGTAAATTTCAACCTCATTAATATGTTATACAACATTACAGAACAACTCAAAGTTGTAAATTAACTATAAATTATACTATGAAACCGCAATTAAACACTTGTTGGTACTTGTTGCATAACAGAGTCAATTTATTAAACATAATGAAGTTTATCGGAATCGTAGTAGATCGAATGCTCTAGTCTCTGTCTGCCCCTACGGGAGAAAGGCAGGATTGTATGTAATTCTGAAATTTTAGTTAATTAATGTACTAGTTATTTAAATCGTTACATTTTTGTTAAATCAGATAAAATTTGTTGTTATACACATTGTCAGTATCACTATTTCTTCAAGGCCATTATCTAGCAAGTCAGATTTCTGAACTTCTCTATTACCTTCTATCAATTTTCAGTAAATGCCTTTTATACATTTCATTCTTTATTTGTATGCTCCATAATTTTATAATATAATTATATTTCAATTTAATACAGGTTTTAAACTTTTATCCTAGTTAATAATATTTAATTGTTTTGTTTTGTCTATGACTTATAGAGGGTTAGGAAATATATTTGATTAATCTTCAGTTTTGTAGAGCAAGAATTTAAGTTATCGCCAGTAAATATAATCTGATTTACCAACAATTTAATATCTGTTTATGATTTCGCTCGCCACGATTACCATTAAGAACGCTATTCTTAAGATTTTACATCGTATCTTTGGCTGCTAAAGTTCGTAAGCAAATTCGTCTATTGTACTAATGTCGGCCGATCGAATTAAATTTATTTATAGTAAAAAAATATTGTTTATTGTAGATTTCAATTTATAGAAAACATAAAAATGTTCCATTACAATGTGTAGGGTACAACTCGAAATATCCTTTCCAACAAAAAAACATTTTTTCTTAGCTTATACTCGTCTTATTACTAGACATTCTGATGAATAACGTCTGCGTCCGTTTAATGAAATTGGAGCAATTGTTGTGAATCATCCCGAGACCCTCGAACAGTATGCGCGGGACTCGCCTATGGAACGCATTGTAACATCTTTTCTTAGTGAAAAGACTGTTTAATCAGTAAACGTCATACCATTGCTCTAACTGCGATTAATTAAAAAAATCCATAATCCGTGACGTCACGTCGAATGGCGTAAGCGCAGTTTTCTCCATAACGCTGGTCCAAAAATATATTTTTATTCACCCGGCCTTGATTCACATGTTCCCGCGCTACTCAATGGTGTAAAGTTCTTTAATTCGGTTCGTGATGAGTGTCGCTTGATTCATCGTGGGATTGTGTGGGTTTTTGTGTTGGATACAGATGCTGTGTTCGCGAAATGACTGAATCTGAAGAGGTATCGTTCATATTACATGTAATTTAGTGACATTGGCACGTCAAAATTGCGCCAATGTTGATATAGTTAATGGTGCTCTGTTGATGTTTGTGTTGTTGGAGACACGCCAAAACGATTATTTTCCCTTCCATATATATTTTAAACGTGTACTTGTAGTATGAGAGAATTAAGTGAGCGATTACGTCCGTAAATTTCAATTTGGTTCACGAAATGGAATTAGAGCGTCAAATGTCAAGTATCCGATGTAGGTTGTGAGATGAAATATTCAAGTTGGCTGAGTGTAATCGCTCCAAGTTTAAATTACATATACATGGCCATTAGCTCGAAAATTTAATACGTCCATATCGTGTTCTAAGTCCGTATTAGTAATAACGTGTCTAATCCACAGATAATAAAATGAGTATTCATCTAATATGATTTATTACGTTACATACTTTCGAACGCTGGCGATCTAAAAAATGGCAATAAAATACCACTGTTCAACGAAATTCCTTCCAATTAAGAATTGTATGGAACTGCACGGAATCTCTCAGCGGCATTGGTTATCCAGGTCAATTCTGTTATCATTGAGACTCGTTTATTGCTGATTCACGCTTGCAAATTGCATAAATCACATAACATGTCTCCCGTCTAGCATGAGATGGATAGTGCTTTAAATAATGAAACGGGAGTGACGTTGACTTGGACAGAGGAAGGGCGGGACATCGGATACTATTTCTGCTGCAATAACTTACATTTCATACGGGTTTAAAATCGTCTAGATACACTTAGGTTCGTTACCCTATTTTAAAAAGAGTTCGATAATTATTTTTTAATATATGTATTTCTAAAAGTTTCGTAGCATAGTACAATTTTTAATATTTCAGTACTCGATGATTATTTTATTCGATTAAACATTGTCCGTTTCTTCTACAGATATTTGTTTCGCGTACTAATAATACCAATCAATAGACAAGAAATATTGTGAAATCTTAAATCGGCTCTCTTCACTACTTTGAGTTTATTTTACACATATTAGTAAAGAAATTTGAAATGATTTTTCTAAGATTTTGTTTGCGATTATTTCAAAATCAAGATAAGCCAAATTAGTCCAGCTGTTCTCGAGTTTTAACGACACAAACGTACAATAGTTCATATCAAAATATATTAGATATAGTAATAATAATAACGACTAATAATAAATAGCGCGAAATTATTGTTTATAATATTGACTTCGCTCGCGTTCATTTTGATGTTTACGCCTTGGGATACGTTATTGGACTTTCAGTAATGATCCCTAATTTTTTTTGAAAATATTTTATAGTCTTTCTCGATATATATACTATTTGACACGGAAAGAATTTTTCAAATCGGACAAGCGGTTCCTGAGATTACCACGTCCAAACAAACAAACTCTTCAGCTTTATAATATTAGTATAAGTGTTTAAATTCTCGAGCTCAATCAATTAATAAATATGAAGAAATACTTGCGCTGTGTCCGTGAAATCAAAGTTAACATTCTTTTAAATCACGTCTGGTGTATAATGAAGTCATATTGCAAATATGACACGATTATTTCCTTATCGATGCAAATGTACAGTGAGTCAGCCAGATAACTCGGTTAGCGCGGATTTTATTAGCTCTACTCAATTTCGTCGCCTGCCGGCGTGTGCAAAATTGAGTCCCGCTCATACGATTATATTTTAAAAGGTTTTAGACGACACGAGGAGATATTTATACGGCTACTGTAATATAGAGTGTATCTTATAATCTTGCCTAAATGCATTTTTGTACGAATTTGAGTTAAATATGTAATTTTCTCTTGGTAAAATCGAATTGTTACAGCGGTTACAAAATTAACCAGAATTTATACTAATATTATAGAACTGAAGTTTGTTTGTTTGAACGCGGTAGTTGCAGAAACCGCCGTTCCTATTTGAAAAATTCTTTCAGTGTTGGATGGTACATTTATCGAGGAAGGCTATGGGCTATATTTTTTATAAAATTAGGGACTATTACTAAAA
>JAOSYY010000015.1:4987734-4999192 GCA_025727935.1 Hebomoia glaucippe
AGACTACTTTGATATTTATAGAATTAAACTTGAAAAGATTATTATTCGTTATGGTAATACCATAAATACCAATTAGAGTGAATATATCACTTGAGTGAATAAACGACCGAATCGAGCAGTCGGACGTTTTTAATATGTATGTCGATATCCAATCATTATGAGACAGTCTTTTGATTCAATTTGTCTCAACGTCTTTTACCAAAAGTACTGATTTTAGACTAGAAATAATGGTAGAGAATACGTTAATAGAAATGATATGGGTTAAATCATACCAGGTATGCCAGAAGACGGCGGCGACGAGGAAGGCGAGGCTGGTGGATCTGGAGGCGCTGAGCTGGCGGTGGACCATCATGCCGATCTGTTCTCCGAGGTGCATCTTCACGAAATTTCACGCCTCGAGAAACAACTGGAACAAGCGCACAACGAAAACGTACGTGTCTTATAGTTACATACGTCTATAATGCGACAATCCTCGTGCATAACATATTATATTATAAATCTCTCAATTTTTGTAGTGTAAATTTAATTTTTTATTAAATATTACTATCGAATATTTAACATGATCAATATGTCATAAGAAGAAATTTTGTCTGTTTCATACATGATGTTTTTGGACTGCTCCCGAAAACGAAAACGGGTGATAGTAGTTATGACACCTTTCATGATGAGACGGAAAAATATTCTATCTTGACTATAGAAAAGTAATATTACTAAAACGTTTTATTAGAGTTGTTTACGCTCCATCATGTTTGTACAGTTAAATGAAACGATAACTTCATAAAAAATACTGAAAAAAAAACCAGCAAAAAAAAATCCAAAAAATATATTTATCTGTACTTACTATGGGTGCTTTGAAACGAGAATATATTTTTTTCCAATTTTGATAGTAAGTACGACTACGAATAATCATTTAATATACAAATGAATAATTAATTCGACAGAGTCAGTTATCTACGTCTCTGCGAAGCGCGCAAACGACAGCTGAGAGCGAAAGCGCGGCCGCCACGGCGCTTAGGAACGGCCTCGTTCGTCTTGCCTCCCGTCTATCCGCGCTGCGACACCTGCACGGCGAGTGTGGACCGATCGTGAGTTCAAATTGATTAACTTTAGACCAGCAGTAACCCGTGTCAATTATCTATGTTATTTTAGTATCGATCATGAAATAAGTAGCCTTAGTTACATCAACATCCTTTCAAAGTCGGTTCATCTATTTTAGAGAATAGCAAAAAAACCCAGACAGGCAGCCAAAAATTGTATAAACTGTATATTGCATAAGTTGAGTTGTTTCTGTTACAAATAGAAACTTCAATTTTATTTATTCGGATATAATTCACTCGTATATTAGTCAAATATTAATATCTAAAATGCCTGTTAGGAGGACGAGAAGACAGAAGGTGGTGTAAGCGCCCGCGCAGCCAAGTGGCTAACGTGGTGGCGAGTGTCTGGCGGAGAGGTTGGCGCGTTGTCCGACACGCTCGCTGAGCTACTGGCCGCGCAATCGGCGCCGCCCTCTTCGCCCGCTGCATTGCAACGACAGGCGCTTGCGCAACTCAGCGACCGTGTGGCTGAGGCTGAGCTGCGTTGTTCTGCACTGCAAGCGGACGCGGATCTTCTCAGGACCATTGCTGGGGGTAAGTTGCAAGTTACGCTTTATAACTATTGAGTACTTTCATATGCATTTAGAAATAAAACTAATATATTTATATATATAACAATCGACACATTAGGTTTTATGTAGACGACTGATTCACAACCAATGTGCCTCCAAATTTTTGTCATAAACTATTTATGCAGTGTGTTGTAGTAAGTAAATAATTTATATCTTTTTCTTTGTGTGCCGCCAAATTTTGAAATCGTTATATATGTGCCGCAACAAAAAAAAGGTTGAGAATCAATGACATAGACTATCAAATTTACTTCATTGGTGGATGTATTTTGAATGAAAATTTATTTTTTTACAGGAGCTGGCCGTGCGCTCGCCTCCGCCGCCCCGGTGCTCACGTCTGCGGCAGAGACCTTGGCGCAGTTGTACCACCACGTTTGCGCTGTCAACGGCACCCAGCCCGAGCGCTTGCTTCTCGAACACGCCCACCAGACAGACGGTCAGTTTCATTACGATAAACGTCTTATCTCTTTAATAGATAAAGAGAATTAAAAAAAAATGAAAATATATAAACATTTTGATAAACGTTTTATTAAACCTGTCTATACCCATACATAAAGAACGTCACACGAAGGTCATGATTGTTGAAGTCCCTGTCGTCCTTCTCACAGCTAATTACATTTATGAGACTCCTTAAGTAATCAGACTTCATATTGTACTTAAAAGAATAAATAAACATACATCTCCCATACTGTGTCTCACAATTCACTTTTTTTATACCTAGGAGAGGTATGATACTAACATAATTTATGAATATATTTGGAAAAGTGGCTACAAGTGTTAACTTCAGTTCTATAAGATCTATATATAAGTAATTAAATAATCTTATTTTCTTTAGGTACCGGTTCAGAAGGTCGTGGTGTGGACGAGGAAGCGTTGGCTCTGGCTGCTGGAGAGCTGGAAGGTCTCCGAGCTGCCGGCAGCGTCGCCAGATATGCTGATACACTACTTGACCAACTCACACACCTTCGGGCAGCACTCGATACTGCCCTCGATTCCAGGCACAGACATCAACCGGGTTAGTAAACATACCTTACCTAAGTTATGAAACGATACAGTTTGGACTATATTTTGTTGGCTTAATAATCGTAATGCATTTGTATAAATTGCTCCACATAAAACGGAATTCAACTTTTAATGCCATCTAGTGGAGTTTTTGAAACCTATTGGAGTACTTCATGTGTTTTACAAAAAAATGCTACTTTGTTAATTTGTGTCTTTTAAAATTAATTGTATTTCAATTTATTGATTCAATACTTTTTTAAATATACTATTTTTAATGTAATATTGTAATCGGTTAAGTGGAACGCTGCATTGAGTTACTTTTTACTTCCAACAGAACCCACTTACAATTTCACTGTGAAATCTAGAAGTCAAAATTACGATCCTATGAAACGGGATAAAGAACAGATTAACGCCAAACTAAAATCTCTTGAAACAAGAGAGAAAATTAATATGTCCCAACTGAACATTCCTGACATCAAACGCTTTGCTAATAAGAGTGTATGCGAAGGAAAAACTGTCAAAGAAATCACAAATTTTTTCGAGAAAATATCTCAATATAACACCGATCATAAGGAAAATAATGTTCTTGATACAAAGGAAACTGATATAGAATGTCTTAATAAGCCAAACGTGTATCAGTGTAGAAATTCACCATTTGTCTTTGCTAGAAATTGTGAGGTGAGATGCGGTATAAATCTTGACGCGGTGTGGAGGCGAGCCGTACTGCACGGAAAAAGCCTGTATTTTAAAAAAGTTAGCGTTCAGAGGAAGACTCAAAGAAACGCCTCTAGCTTGAGAGAGTCGCTTCGTTCAAGTTTTGTTGCTTGGATAGTTTTGTTGCAATACGTTATGTGAATATTTTAAGCGTAAGATATGTTTTTTTGTTGTAGATTTCTGTTCAGTACTAAAGTAGATAAATCGCAATCATTACAGTACAATTTGATACTAAATATATCATAAAATTATATAAATAATGCATCATACGAACATTGGAGAACTTTCTAGAAAAGTTAGATTTTCTGAGTAGTTAGGATTAGACCAATTCTAATAAAAATAGAAACTAGATTTCATAATAGTATTATGAATGTGAACAATTAATTATTGGCATTTTATACATTCTTTAAGTGTGGGTATCCTTAAATCTCTTCATCGTTACACATCGTTAAATTTTGATAGTGACATGTCAAATATACTTTTAAAGATTTAGCACTTAAAAAAATCGTCCAGCCCGTCCAAATTTATACATAATAATATGATTTTATGTTTATTTTATACACTTTAGATACTTCGTCATATGCCACTATCATATTGAAGATTAACAAGAGTTGTGTTTACAGTTATGGAGGCAGAGGAGCGCGGGGCGGAACTAGCGGAACTCCAAGAGCAAGTTATCAAGCTAAAATCGCTGTTGTCCACGAAACGCGAGCAAATCGCGACGTTGCGCACAGTTCTCAAGTCCAACAAGAACACTGCCGAAGTGGCGCTTGCCAACCTCAAGTCCAAATACGAGACTGAGAAGACCATCGTCACGGAGACCATGCTCAAGCTGAGGAACGAACTGCGGCTGCTCAAGGAAGACGCCGCCACATTCTCAAGTAAGATTCTAATCACATGTCATAACTGGTTACAGTTTAGAGTTCGGATTGTTTTTAATCTGAGTAGATGTTTACTTAGATGGAATGGTCCTGAAGTGCTGTAACGCCCACTTCTAGTTCAATCTATGAATTTGTATTTTTTATATAGATAGGCAACTGATCGTATGGTTCGTCTGCTGGTAAGCATTACAGTTGTCCATGGACACCACTAAGACAGGGAGACCTAGGACACGCGTCGCTAACTTTAATAACCTAGCTATATTACATAAATGTCTTGTCAGTTTTAAAGGCCGGTAACGCATCTCCCAGAGTCCGGTACTTATCAAAGGTATCCATTAAATCGTGAATTGTATGTATGTTTGTCCTCTATTTCAGAAAACATAATGGAGTTTTTGATACAATTTTAATAGAATGCCACGCTTTCCAGGTTTGCGTGCGATGTTCGCAGCCCGTTGCGAAGAATACGTAACGCAGGTCGATGAATTAACACAGGCGCTCCAGAGCGCCGAGGAGGAGAAGAAGACCCTCAACCAGCTGTTGCGCCTTGCTGTGCAGCAAAAGCTCTCTCTCACCCAGAGACTTGAAGAGTTGGAGGTACTTTTTTGAAGCAGGATAAATCTCCCTGATATTACTTTTTATCTTAATTTCGCTAGCTTAAATTTCGTTGGCTTAGAAAAGATAGTACCAAAGATAATAAGATCGGACTTTCATTAAATTTGTCTGCATTTATATTAGTCTAAACTTAGGAATCATTTCGATATAGAATCTTTATCCCCTATTTTCTTCATAAAATTTATTGTATATTCCGTCTAAAATATCTGTATACCAAAGTTATTACTATGTGGTTGAGCGATGTCGATGAGCAGTGTTACGTTATTTATATGGGTTGTATAACTTACAGGTGGACCGCGAGATGCGCACGCGCCGTGTGCCCAAGGCGGGTGGCACGGCCCGAGCGCGGCCTAGAGACTTCTAGCGCATCCTCCGCGCGCTAAAGGCGGCAGCAGTAGCGTTGCGACACTTGCTGCAGCACCGCCCGGCGCATTGAACACAACGCTCGACTCCGTACGAACACAACTTTCCAAGCGAAATGCGCGTGTTGTATGCAGGGAGACGTATTAATTATACATTACCGACATTCAAGTGACGTGATCATGAACTTTTAGAAATTTTCCATAGGTTTTTTGACGTGGACTGAACAGTTTGTGTGGACGCGTTTGCGGGTAGTTGCAATTGTTGCGATTACTTCGAGTGATCGTATCGGGATATGAGTATATGTGCAATAAGACGTCACTGTTGTGAACTAGAGCCGAGAGCACTATTTGAGACCACGAAGTTGGGATCCAAATTTCGGCGCTTTGATATATTAGCATTTTTTATGCATGTCTTTGTATTTCTTACTCCATTTCTATAAGTATGTTTGTCAGTATTTGTAAATGTCGAGAAGTGGATCCCGGCCTTGCGATGGTAAAATAGGAGAAATACAGCTCTGACTCGCATTGGAATCGATGTTATAGACGCGCAACCGGTCAGTCGATCGTTGCGCTACGAATTTATAGTGTATGTCGCCCGGCTGCGGCCGATCGGTGACCTTTTTTACTATCGTTCTAGAAACTAAATTATTTGTACGTTTTATAAAATAATAATTAATCGTAGCATTAAGGAGGGCGGATCCAGAGTGACGTCGCGTCGAACGTCTCGTGGAACCGTCAAACTGTGCAGACGTGACGTCACGGGAAAGTGAGACTTGTGGAGTCGCCCTCGAACGGTTGATGTTATGTATGTGGAGTGTTGGCCCGCGACGGTCACCGTATTTAAGCGCTCGTCGGGACTCGAAGTCGTATCAGGTGAATCTTTAGTGTATTTGAAAATTTTCAAGAATTTCAGTGATCTTCTTACAAATTGAAAGTAACGCACTGACGCGCGCTGAATACTGGACTGTGCCGGGAGAGAAGTTCCGCGTCGTTGTTGTTCGGTCAGAAAGGTGCGCGGTGTGCGCGCGGCTTCTGCCGGAGTTAGCTTATTGCTCACGCGTCCTTATATCCTTGCCCAATATTTTCATATCGAATTTCCCCTAAATATATTTTGCCCGTAAATTCTATGTACGCTCGACGACTATTTTTGTATCGCGATCGGTGTATTTTATGACTGTAATGTATTTATTCGCCGTTATCCCGCGACCGCGAGCGGTCTGCGAGCTTGATGAATTTCTCTATTTACCGCGTCGATTTAATGCAGACCGTGTGACGTTATTTTTTAACATTATACATATTTATAAGAGTCGTATATGTACATATAGAACCTCTAATCGTTTACGAGTATTTAGAACGTCCATGATGATAAAGAGAACAAATTGATCGGTGTCCATCCATTGTGCGCAAAAAGACTATGTAATCTGTTCTAGTTGATACGTTCGTTGTTGTGTTGTGGCCCTCTGCCGTCTACTTTCGTCCATCTTGTTCTAGTTATATTTGTAGTGTTTCCGTGGTTTCGTTGTTGCGTTGCGGCGCTCAGCGCATTTTCTGCCGTCCCGTGGCTGAGGCCACTCGCGTCCAATCTTGTCCACAGCGGATCGACCCCTCGGACACAACAGCCCCTATACTTTGTCACGTGTTTTTCCTGTACGATATGTTTTAAAGTTATCAGATTCGGTGTTGCTCAAAATTTTGCTCACGGGGGTCGATCGGCGTTCTATTGATAAGACAAAATTTACAAAATATTTATTGAAAAGTTACGATTTTATTGTTTACGTTATTGGATGTGATCGGTAGTGCAGCTTTCCGTGTTAGGTACGTACGTGTGACAGTCGGTGGCGTAGTCTGTTCGTAGCTAGTTGAACCGTTCCACGTAGAGGGCGCTCGCCCCATAGTTTATCTTAACCGGTTTAGGCTTAGAGCTAGTTGTTACATTAACCTTCGAGTATACTTCGTAGATTAACATTTCCGAGATGTAGTGAATGTTTTGCAATATCGTCTATTCTAGCATAATTTATTTGCGTAGCTCAAAAGTGTTGGCGGGCGGAGTCGCCCGCGGCGCGAGGACCATGCCCTTGCATTTATTGTTTATAGAATGTATTACTCACTAGCTTATATAGTAGTTCATTCTTCGTGTACTTAACGTCGAACTTACCAATATTAGAATTAGTATTATTTTCTAGTAAGTATTATTTTATAACTTAGCAGCAGACATCATGTATGTATTGTTTGTTTCTAGTCAGCGCAGTGCGCAAGCGCGCCCGCTTGACGTCCTGCGGTGTACGTCGGTGACGCGCACGTTGCAAAACATTTCGTAGGTTGTTTATCTTGTTGATCTATTCACGTCCACTTTATACAGCTTTTTCTTTCACGTTGTTAGTATTATACTCTTAATTTTGACATGGTGTAATGTTTACATTTATTTATTGTTACTACTAGTTAAGACTCGGTTGATGACTGCACGTCGCGTGCGGCGTGTTCATATATGTATTGTGACCGCTCGGTGTCTGCTGCCTGGCCGGTGGTGGTGTTTAGAGCGATTAACCAAATATTATTTTTCTTTATACACTTTACATAACCTTAGAACACTTTATTTTTGCCTAGGCATAAATATTATTTTTGTCATAGAGAAAAAAGAATATTACATTATTATTTAAAGTTTATGAAATGCCGCTACATATTGTATCTTGACATGATTTTCGCGATCGACAACTTGCATGAATGTTCCCCCTGCGTCATCGCATCTTTTCTAGTTGTCAATTATGGTTTACGTTTGGCCTTTAGATGCACAGTTTGATGGTTCACTGCAAGGTTGAATTTTGTTTACTGTCAGTTTCGAAGGATGGCCACTTATTTGTGTAATCCATCATCAGATTACATGTCTTTAATGTGTTGGACTTGTAACACACGAGCTTTTACAGAGTATTTATGACGGATTCTTCTCAAATTGCAACAAAACAGATGAGCCAGGTACGGGAACATATCATGAGAGTGTATTTATTTCGAAAATAACGCACGCCTCGTTGTCGCTATGACTGATGTGGAATCATGTATGAAATAATAAATTATTATATTTAAATTTGTTATTCATTTCTTTCCTACTTCATGCTGGGCAAAAAGCAAGGATAAAAAAGCTGGTTCTTTTGGTTTTTTTTTTTATTATCTTAAATCTTTACAATTATTAGTTTATACGTATTTCGAGAACATAAAACGCATACTGTTAAGATTATATTAAAGTTTTCCCATACGTTTTTCAAGAACTTAAAAAGCCCACTAAACTTAGAGATGATTTTTTGATAAAATCTTGTGATGATTAAAATTCTGTACAATTAATATGTGACATCAAGTGTTATTTTGAAAATAAAACATCAAAAAATCATCTAAGCTTCGTAGATGTGGATATTTATATACAAACTTGTCTGAACAACACTGAAATTCGAAATAAATATATAACTATTGACTATAACTTTCCTATCACAGTTAAATAAAATAACGACCTGTAGCCTCGCGATATATAACAAAACCAAAACTTACAATATCAACATTGTACCCACACACGGGGAGTTTGGGGTCTGCTCCCGAAAATGAAGACTGGTGATAGTACTAATGACACCTTTGATGAAGGAACGGAAAAAATTGAACCTGCCTAAAAAAACATTTTTTAAAAAGTTTTATTAGCGTTATTTCGCTCCATCATGGACCTGTCTTCGTTTTCGGGAGCAGTCCCCAAACACCTGTATATTCTCATAATATTTATTCTTAAACCTCTACCAGTTTCCTCAATCAATGAATTTTACAAAGCTGCGACTTTGTATACAAGATTCAAAGGAAGTACAAATCATTTGGCAGATTTAATGCGGTTGCAAACCAACTTACTACAATTATCCAACTGCACCAAACACCAGTGTTGCCTGGCGGTTTCACCCATCCGACAATATTAATTATAGCCTGTGTTACTCTATGAGGATATTTCTATAATTATATTAGAATCCTTTCAGTTATTTTAGCGTTAAAGAGTATCAAACATCCATACATACAAACTCGCGTTTATAATATTAATGGATAATATATTCACGAATTAGATTTAGAATGCTGTAAATTAAGTCTAATTTTGAATAGTATAACAAAGCGGCCCACTCAAGACACAGAAGTAACAAATTAATAGCCTTTTGGATGTTATGTATATGCCGGTAGGATTGGAACAGCCTAAGGGATAACGTTTTTTTATTATTAGCCGCGTCTAGTGGTTCTTGGAATATAAAACCTCACTATTATTAATAAAGAACAGGATAAAGCGATTAGCAGCTATAAAAGATAAAACTTTTGTCAGTCTTGAAACTTAATATTGTACTGGTTAAAGTGTAGTGTACCATACTTTAGTATTTTATAGGACAATCTTCCGATGTGGCACGTAACACAACCAAGTTTAATGTTGAGCTGTTTATAATAGTGTCTCTGATATACGTATGAAAGCTTATTATACAGGGTGTTTGGGGACTGCTCTTAAAAACGAAGACAGGTGATAGTACTAATGACACCTTCGATGAAGAGACGGAAAAAAATCGATCCTAACTAAATAAATACATTTTTAACATTTTTTTATTAGCATTATTTATGGTCAATCGTGTAAGTACAGCTAAGTGAAACGATAGTTTCATAAAAAATACATTACTAATAAAGCATGATAACAAAATCAGCTGGACTAACATGATGGAGCGAAATAACGCTAATAAAACTTTTTAAAAATGTGATTTGTTTTTTAGTCTGGATTGAATTTTATTCCGTCCCTTCATCAAAGGTGTTATTAGTTTTATCAGCAGTCTTCGTTTTCGGGAGCAGTCCCCAAACACCCTGTATTAATAAAGGAACTTAAAATCACCAATACGTATACAATGTATTGAGAAAAGACGTGAAAGAAAAATAATATCACGCCCTGCTGTATTTTAAGCCACGCTCTATGACTTAAGCTTGAAGATATCTTTGAAACTCCTCAGATTCTCTGTTTTGACAATATCTAGTATAGATTTCGACTTGAATGATGTCTTGGAATTGAGACCGAAAACCTATTCGAAGACTTGTTATGGTATTTTCTATATAAAGTTTTGTCAATGCTCAAGTATAGATTTTGACTTGAGTTACGACTTAGAATACAGATTGAATAGATATTGCAATTGTTGAAAATACCTTTTGTGAATTCTATATTAAACGTTATTCCCACTGTATTTACATCTCACAGATCGCATTCTTAAAGAAATCCAACAAGAGAAAACCAAAATATAAATAATTAAAAACCTTTTTCCTCTTAAAAAGGACTAAAACTATGACAAGATTAAACCCTTAAATGCAATATATTACAATGACATGACATATGTTGGCAAATAACTTATGGTAGACAAAACTGAGGACATGCGTTTACGTATTTTGTCCAATACGATTTGAGGGTAGTCTGAAATTTTCCAAGTTCACAGTAAATCCTTAATAGTTACTAAAGCAAAATTTATCTGCGAAAACTTTAAAGTTAAGACTTGTACAATAGTTTTCTATAAACAAAAAATAGCTATCGAATTTTATATAAAAGAAAATTTGCACATGAAAGAGTTTTTGAGCCAGGAAACCCTCAAGAATTCTAATAGAGAATATTTATACGCATAATTATTACGTGGAGAATCTTTCACTAAATTATTTTGTGCGAAAAACACATCCTAATCTTAAATATCTACAGTAAAATAGTGACCAGTTGTGAAAATTATCATCATAATATACGAAGATAATTCTTGGATAGAAGCCCAGTGTCGAAAAGATTGATATTGTAGATGGAACCACTGCTTCTTTGTTAATCTGTAATTAAAATGACCATTTTTATTCCGTACCTGGATATAACCTTCTTCCTATATGCATATTATAAGTTCAAGAAATTAGTGATATCCGATTCTGAAATACAAATATACATCTAAAATCGATACAGTTGTTGGTAACCTTTTGGTCCTTCGAGCCGGATAACGATACAAGTTGCGTAATCAATATGAATTACGTTGTGTTATAGTATCAAACATCGATTATTTTATATTAATTCTTATTAATAGATTTAATAGGCATAACGAAAGATTTTGAAATGCACTTCTGTAATGTGGATACACATTTACGAATTATGAAAAAACCTTTATTTCGGTCATAAACTAATGAATAACGAAATTTATAGCTATTTTTCTAATATATTTTCA
>JAOSYY010000015.1:5013350-5041276 GCA_025727935.1 Hebomoia glaucippe
TTTGTTTAAGGTTGAAGAAACTAATAATATAAAAATTGTTTTCCACGAGTTGATTTTCAAAGGCGTGAACAAATCTTCAAGTTATAGGAACGAATCATCTTGGTCATGTCAACTTTTACACATTAAAATCGGTTTATCCGTTTAGGCACCCATACATAAGTTATACTTGCAACATACTTCTATTTATGTTGGCATTTAAATATCGAAGAACAATGACAAAATTGTTGATGCATTCAGAAATTAAATTGTAAATCTAGCCTATGTTTGGAGACAATTTAGAAAAGTTTTATCTAAAGTACAACGTTATATACCATGGTATATAAAATAAACACGAACACGAGTACATTATTGTGTACATTATGTATTTAGCCTTCGATAAGAACAAACAGGTCGATCAAACGTAAGATACTTAATATTCTCGTCACTTGATATGTACCTCTTATCCTTCGCAAAGCAGGATTACTCAGAAAACACCTTTACGGTTTATGTTTGGGTAACACAGTGCTACTAAATATAGTAACGATTTACAAAATGTAATAAAACTTTTAAAGATATATTTTTGTACAAATATGACTTATTACATAACATATTTTATTATATTCTATTAGCGATATCACCCTGCTTTACACGGGTTGTCAAAAATATTTTTTAAATAAAAACTATCCGGTCTTATATATTACGACTAAAATACCTAGTAATTATATTCCATATATAAATCCTTATATAAACATCTTGACATGAATTATTTTTACATACATACAAATTCTTTTTTAGGATACGAACATTATTTGCCCTAGTGGTTTTAAAATGAGCCGGATGTTTCGAATAACATCCGTCTAAATATTTTTAAATTTAAAGAATAAAATTTGCGCTTTTGATACCGCAACCGCAAATTTGCATTAGAGATTTTATTTTCAATTTTTTTTTATATTTTGAAATGATGAGGCCGTTATACTTTCTATTTTTATGAAATAAAATTTAAAGAAAAACTTTAATTCGTGCTATTTGTTTTGAAAACTAAAATTAATTCCATCTAGCAATACATATGAAAATTAATTTCTCTAAAAATAACATAACCTTAAATATAAACTTGGAATATTGTATATTGTACACGCGAAAGTTTGTTTGTTACTTTTTCACGCGAAAACTACAGAACCAATTTTAATGAGACCATAGAAATATAACTCATGATACACATACTATAATTTATAAAGATATTTTGACATGAATAGAACCGCGTAGACCCGGTAGTATGTAATCAAAAATTGAGTTGAACTTCGATTATGGCCAGAGACTCATACTTACTGAATCAGATTATAACCTCATAAGTTTATATCAAACCTTGTTACATTCTTTAATTGTAAAAAATAATAATTAACCATACGATCGTTAAAATAGTCAGTACTTACTTAATTGCTGCTTGTGTTTTTAATTACATCTTATTGAATGAGATGCATGAGTAAAAACTTAAATCGAGAACAGAATCGAGTTCTCATTGAAACATGTAATTATGCGAAAGACGAATAGCTAAGATGTTCTGAATTTTTACTTGTATAATTGGGAGTGGATGAAAAATAAGAGTTTTTAGAATACAATATCTTTGCTAATATGAAAAACACATTTCCAGTTGGATCTCTTATATGAATTACGTATTAATACCAGAAGTCCCTTCTAAAATAGCAAAAAGTTAACACTACAGTACGCATTTTCGATTAAAATAAAACTATCAAATATTTATGTTAATTTTATCTCTTTTAAATCCTAGTCAAAAGAGTTAAACGCGCTCGATTCTATTATTTCAATGTGGAGTTGCGCATCTTCAGTTTATTCCCTATTTATTTGAACCTTATATAAAATAAAAAAATACATTTAATAATAAAATACAAAATTTACTAACCGCCGACACGAGATTTTACAATTAAATTAAAATAGAGAATTTATTGTAAAACCTATTAATATTAACGTTTTATATATAAGTATATCTTATTTACTTACAAAAATCTCTGGTACCGTCGCACCATTCCTTTAAATTCACATACACAGCACTTCCACTTATTTCATTTAAATATCAATGTTATACATAGTAACGCACGTGCACAAGGGTTGATGTTAGTATGGAAACTGGCGTCTGTCGTGTGAAATGTGAATTGAGAAATGTGAATGTGATTGGCTGACGGTTCGCCCGCGGGCGTACGGCGCGCGCGCACCGCAGGCTTCGCCGCGAAAGTTCATCGAACGAAGAAGCTTGATATGTAGCTGTGAAGCTTTTGAGTTAATTATGATATAAGTATTTCCTAGCTGTACAAAGCGACAACACAGTTTCACATTCATAGTATAAAGCTGGCTTTTCATTTGGAATAAAAATACAATTAAACATATTAACAATATGTGATTAAATTATAAGCGAGACGCCTGGGGGTATATCCTACTTAAAACCTGACACTACACTATTGGGTAAAACTTGCCAAAAATGTCAAGCTAATAACTAAGAAGGTTTAAATGTTTCATTACGTAATAAATATTTCCTAGTCAGATATGAATATTAAAAGTTCGTATCTCATATAAAGCTAATTTTATTTTAAAAAGGATTCTTAATTAGCATGTAAAAACACCGTAGTATTGTGTTTTATGCAAAAGACTTGGGAAATTTGTCCATTTCAAACTAAGGATTCTATTACCAATATTCTAATAGACCACAAAATCAGTCTACGGAAAAGACAAGGTAAAAGTACTTTTATTTTATCCACTTCACATTTTAACTAACGCAATTAATACTATATCCTCTGTGTTAACTGAAAATTCACGTTGAACCGGAATAAACGGAAGTAACTGTCGAATACAATCCGCGAATAAAGATACAATAGTTTATTACTTTTATTGTGGGAACTATATGTAACTATGTGTTGTTTAAACGAAAATCTTAATAAGCTAATCATCTTATTTCATAACACATTATTTCTGATTATATAAATTATTGTTAATTAGTTGTTTTTTTATATTCATAGGTACATAATATTTAGTAAAAATGCAATTGTTAAATTACAAATCATTCAAATATATCTGAAATTTTCTAATAAATCCAAAACTGAAAATCTTAATTAACAACTTGTGTAGCATAAAATCTTATAGCATTCATTACTACATTTATAATTAATCAGAAATTATGGAACCAATATGTATAAAGTATAACAAAAATTCGGATCGTAATGTGAAAATTAAAACCGAGTGAAACAAGTAACATTCTTTGACCCTTCGATTTATGAAGATTTCTTTCGTACACATCTGTTCATGAGTTCTTCGCGATTTTAAAGTTGACAAAACATAAACTTAAGTTAAATTTAAAAAAAGTTTTATCCTAAAATTAACGTCTTCATTTTACAATTATATCTTAAATATTGTTGTATTTGATTTTATTGATTTTATCACAAAAATATCGCACCCATAACACAAATAGTTGTGTTATAGAGAACGCCGATATAAGCTGTCATCAAATGACATATCCAATGTGTCAAATTGTTAATGAATTTACAAGCGTCAAATTGAAAGTTGCAAATCAACTTGGTGTACGGCAAAATTATCAATCGTGACTTTCAGTTAATATTATTAACAGGATTGAAGACTCTTTGTTTATCTCGAGGAAAAGGCATTTTAACCAATTTTTAAAATGCCTAAAGTATCAGGTCAGTACGCTTGCTTTAATCATATAAAAAATGCCTAATCATTTTAATAATTTCTAGGTTACAACGATGTTTCCAAAAGAATGGATTACTACCTTCATTATAGATTTTTCTCTTTAAATATTATTAAATTATCAACAAAAACAATATAAATTAACTAATTTACAAAAGGCTCGTTTACAAATCTAAATCGTGTCAAAGATGACTTCGCGCATAAAATGCCGGCTTTGTTCAACGATATAAAAAGTTTTTTAAGTTTTACGTGGCGATAGCTTAGATAGGGCTCATAATCTATCATAATCATAAGTTTTTATTAATGTTTTGATTAAAACATTCCTTTGTATTAGTATCTAAATTGTATTATCATTGTTTAGTGAAAGTCAAATGGGGGAAGGAGATGTTTCCGGACGTGGAGGTGAATACGGATGATGAGCCTGTCGTATTCAAGGCACAAATATTTGCATTGACTGGAGTCCAACCTGAAAGACAGAAGGTGGTCTGTAAGGGTGTCACATTAAGAGATGATTCATGGGCAAACTTTAAGCTCAGTAATGTGAGTATCTAGATTATTTTCAGGGTAATGAAATCTTATTCCGAGCCACAATCTTAAATTATAGATCTATGATCATTTATATATTGCTAATGCCATGATGTACATTTGCATAGCTGCATTTAATTCTTTAATATATGGAACTACAGAAATTAACTATCTATTGTATTTTTTAACACTAATTTGCATAAATATCTATTCAATAAATAGGAGGTGTTCTCCTTGGAATCTTGACTTTATCCCATATGTGTTTTTTAATCTTGACAATTATGAATACAATAAATGAAATCGTCAAAATAGTACTCCATTATTGAGTAGTACTTTACTTACATATGGCAACTATATTAAATATAATATGATATTCTTAATTAGAATGCCCTGGTGTTAGTCATGGGAAGCAAAGAAGAGGATCTTCCTCCAGTGCCAATGGTGAAAACTAAATTTGTTGAGGACATGAACGAAGCGGAGCTTGCATCAGCTGTAAGCGACCAGTTATTTTTATTTTTACAAATATGTTTGCACATGTATATATTGTAGATAATTTTATATTAATATGAAATCAATTGCAGTTGGATCTCCCTGAAGGTCTGATAAACTTAGGAAACACATGTTATATGAATGCAACAGTGCAGTGCCTCAAAACTGTTCCAGAGTTGCGGAGCGCTTTACTAAGTTATAATCAAAGTAAGTATCTCAATACATGTCCTAGTTTGATATCTTAAAATATCTATAAAAATTAAATATAGCAAATGCTTGTCTCTAAACTTGATAATTAATGTTGAATTAATTCAAACATGACTAACAATCTGAAAATATTAAAGTTGTTTCAGTGTTATAGAGTTAAATCTGTATAATAATAAATAATAGTTGATTATCATAAACTGTACAATCTTTAGTTTTACTAATATATACTACAAGTTTCTGAGCTCACTAGTCGGTCGCAGTCATTTTGATTTTTATACGGATTACGTAATTGGACTTTTAGTAAGGATCTCTATTTTTTTTTAAATACCTCGATAAATGTATGTTCCTGAGATTAGTGTATTCAAACAAACAAAATTCTTCAGCTTTGTAATATTAGTATAGAGTAAGGGTTGCAAAAACTCTGCGATGTTATGTAAAATCGAGACAATAAAGATGTTTATAATTCTGTATGTAATGTGTGTGTGTGTTCAAAAGTATATGTTTTATGATGTATTTTTTAATATAAACAATGTTGTAGCATCTGGTGGTGGAAATGCGGGATCGCTAACAACCGCACTGTGCGACACAGTGAGGGCACTCGAAGCCGGTGGTGCAGGCGTCCGTGCAGCAGCTGCCGCTACTATGCTTCAAGCACTTCATGCTGCAGCTCCAAGACTTGCTGAACGAGGTCCCGGAGGACAACTTGCACAACAAGATGCTTCTGAATGTTGGACTGAGATTGTTAGAGCTCTGCGAATGAGGCTGTTCATGCCAGAGCCCGAGAAAGAGTAATGAAAAAATTATTTTCAAATCACCTTTTATTACCAAAACTTAAACAATAATATTTTTTATGAAATACTAAATCAATATGAAAATTAAGCTCAACAAATATCTGTACAGCATATTGATAGTAATAAGTTTTAACACAATTTAACTTGTTTTCAGTAAATCTTTTATTGACAAGTATTTTGGTGGAACTTTGGATGTTGAGTTAGTGTGCAATGAAGCTGACGAGACTCCGAGCAAGTCGAAAGAATCGTTCTTGCAGCTGTCATGTTTCATTTCACAAGATGTCAAGTACTTACAGTCTGGCCTTCGATCCGTAAGTTAAACTGTATTATAAATGTATGAATACAAACTACACAGATTAAAAAGAAAGTTATTTTCACAGTTACGCTAGCCATATTAAACATAATATTTTTAATAATTTTATGACAAATTATTTCTGAAATACTTACTGATTACCATTATATATGCCTAGGGTTTCAAATGAGAAATATAAGAAAAATTTGTCAGACATTTAAATAATATATATTTTAGAATAAAACACTTTATTAAAATTACATCCATTATTAAATGGCATTAAACTGTATTATTTACATGTTTTATTCATATTATAATCAAACATTTTTTGTTTCAGAAAATGGCAGAACAAATAACAAAAATGTCAGAGACATTGGGGCGAGATGCCGTTTATACTAAAACAGTGAGTTTTTTGTATCTCTACATGGTAAAATACAATTATTTTTCAATTTTAAACCTTTGCAAGTAAAATTGACGTACAAACATTTATGGTTTTAACTATCTATTACTAATTATCTGCCATTGAAATTCCTGTTACTCTCGATCTACTTGTTTCAAAGATTAGGCTCTATATTATTTGTGTTTCTGTTATAAATATATATTTTCATATGCAATTATGAAAAGAATATACAAACAAACACATTTTATTTTTATGTATATATTAAAATATTATCATATTACAGAGTAAAATAAGCCGTCTGCCTGCATACTTAACTGTACAGTTTGTACGTTTCTACTACAAAGAGAAGGAATCTATCAATGCTAAAATCTTAAAGGATGTCAAGTTCCCAGTTGAATTGGACGTGTATGAATTGTGCACACCGGAACTGCAAGAGAGACTCACTCCGATGAGAAATAGGTTTAAGGTATAATCTTCTTGATGTTAGATGGAAGCTCGACCACCTGACATTAATAATTATTGAATGATGTGCTGGCGCTCTATTTTCTTTATTTGGAGCGATTGAAATTATAGAATTTCAAGATGATAAAAACATGAGCTTATTGATGTGGATGATTTACTTACATTTCTAAAACAAAACATTAAGCAGTATACATAATGTTATATTGTATTATATAGCCTGTCTTGATTTTGTGTATTCATGATGATTAACTAAGTTAATATGTATAACAGTAGCTATCATTCAGTGAAAGTCTCGTCGACATCGGTTCAGTAGTTTCGAAAGTTAGCTACCATATATACTTCAGATACTTTAATTGTATGTATATGTATACAGGGTGTTTGAAGATTGCTCCCGAAAACGATGACAAGTGATAGTACTAATGACACCTTTGATGAAGGATCAGAATATAATGCGATCCTGACTAAAACAATCATATTTTTAAAACGTTTTATTAGCGTTATTTCGCTACATCATGTTAGTCCAGCTGTTTTTGTTATCATGCTTCATTGCTGGTTCTCTTTTCAGTAAATTAATGTATTTATTATGAAACTATCGTTTCATTTAGCTGTACTAACATGATAGAACGTAAATAATAATAATAAAAAATGTCAAAAATATGTCTTTTTAGTCAAGATCGATTTTTTTACGTTCCTTCATCAAAGATGTCATTAGTACTATCACCTGTCTCCGTTTTCGGGAGTAGTCATTTAACACCCTGTATAAAATGTAAATAATTGCAGGAACACGAAGACGCATGTGTGGAATCGTCACTCTCGGCCCGCAATAAAAACCAAGGGGATAGTAAAACTATAAGATATATGAAGCGTATTCCGTACTCGTTCGAAGATGGTAAGCTTTTTTCTCCTAAGTTAATAAGAATACTGAGTTAGGACTAGTAGACAGAGTTAAATTTAAAACATAACGTTTTTACAACTCACAGATAACAGACTTGAATACTTAGAGATGTGCGCCTAATTTAGGTTAAATTAATGGTTTCTCTCACTGCAATTTTATAAGTATATTTGGAGCCAATAATATTGATAGTTCAGTGGTTTTAGTACTGACGATCAAAGAAAAGACAAAGTTTTTCTTATCCATATATATTTAAGAAGAACTTTGCCTTTTTTCCGACCCTTCATCGAAGGTGTCAATAGTACTATCACCCGTCTTCGTTTTCGGGAGCAGTCCGCAAACAGCCTGTATCTAAAGTTACATAAATTACTATTAAATTTTAAAAACTTCATAGACGTGAAGATTGTATACGCCTTTTCTCAAAATATTCCAGATATCGGTAGCAACAACAGCGGTTACTATCGTCTGCAGGCCGTGTTGACGCACCGAGGCCGGTCCTCGTCGTCCGGACATTATGTGGCCTGGATTTCACGCGACAACATGTGGTTGCGCTGCGATGACGACTCCGTCACGCCGGTCACCGAAGAGGAAGTCCTTAAACTGAGTGGAGGAGGTAAACAATTAAACACATAAAATTGATGCCTCATACTAGCCCGCTTTGCTCGCATTCGTGTCGATTTTGTCAACTAGTTCTGGTTGTTTATTATATTATTTTTATGTACAGACAAGCGATTTTTACCGATTTAATATGTATAGATATATATCATAATTGCTCGGTGTATGTGATATACAATGTTTATATGTAATTTTTCTGAATGCCCTAAATAAATAAGTCGACAGCCTAACGTTGAGTAAACATTATGTTGCCTTTGCTGACGTTTCACTTAACATCAAGTGAATCCCAACTCGACTTTCGATGAAGGACATAAAAAATTTAACACAAAACAAACTGGCATTTATTTAATAAGCCATATATCTTAATATTATATATACGAAAGTGATTTTGATGAATTTTAGTATAGAAGTAGATGTTGTCGTAGATCTTTTAAGCTACATTTTGCACGAAACGGGACTTCAAGTCGTATTATCTGAAGTTAAATGTAAACAATTCTTGTATATAAGTAACAATATTTCGCATAGGCAATGTCCTTACATATATATAGATTAATATTAAAATGTGTGTCACAGGTGATTGGCACTGTGCCTACTTGCTACTTTATGGGCCTAAAGTGATGGAGATCCCTGACGACGATGACGATGAACCCATGGAGACCGAAGCGACAGGCGGCAGTTCCGGGGCTCCGCCCACAGCGCTCGCGTAAATCACACCGAGTAACATCATATTGGAACCATGTTACAATACTATTAGGTATTATATTTTCTATTCATAAAATCTAAGATGTTTGCTTTAATTATAGGATACGATAAACATCTTGGCTATTTTTGATGGTAAGTCGTCTTTGAATCTTAAGGGGCTAGCGACATATTAACGTCTTCTGAAGCCCATGATTAAATGTGGCATTCCTAAGATATTTGAATAGCTTTTTCAATCTTGCCAAGATGTTTGCCGTCTTTGTTCTGATGACGTATGTCGCCGTAGACCTGATATTATTGTACCATGTAAAACACAAAAATGGGATTCAGTACCGTAAGATATTTTGTAGGTGTGGCTTCTGCAATGAATGATTTTAACTTAAATTAGTTTATTCCGCTTCCACGGCCTAAAAGTTCTTGGTTTGCATCTACAGTTAACGAAATTTTTATCTGATACATGGAAACGTAAATAATTATTCTGTTCATTTGAAGGATTGCTATTGTCAATGTCGTTTATAGTAGACAATTTTCTTGCAGAATGTTTGTAGTTGTATATCTTAAAAAATGATGTTTTTGATGTAAATTTTGAAATATGTCACAATAAATGTATACAAATATGTGTAATTTCAAGTAAACAGTCGCGCAATATATTTAACATATGTATCTTAATAAACTTAGCGAAAGGGACACTGTTTTATTTATAATAATAATACTACTGTCCCATTTTGTGTGAAACCTATAGATTTGACATCTATAAATTGGAATTCAATTAAAGAGGTTTTCTATAACCTCTAAGAAAACCACAGATAATTAACTATTCTCGATACTTTGATATTTAACCTACATTAAGATAATTAGAAAAAAAAACATTCCTGACGAATGATTTATTTAGAAATTCTCAAGTGTTTAAAAACATTTAACAAACACAAAGTTTGACTCAGAAAACTGATATTTCTTACGTTAATAAAACTTATGTAATCAATTTCAGCAATAAAAATGTTGTGAATCAACATGAAATGAATATTTTTTTTTAATAATATGTCCTACGAACATAAATCTTAGGTCATGGTACTGTATTGTAATATATTATTTATTTTACTAGCATTTTAAATGCAAAATATTTCGTAAACCGCCAAAACTGTTGCTTTGTCTGTTCCCTAAGTGTTTCGTAATATTATGTATGGATTTTTATAAGAATATGAAGGCAAATAAATGTCTTAATTATAACTGTAGTTTTATTTCATAGCATATTAAATAATTTAGAACCGGACATCGGAATTGTTATATTTTATAGACATTGCTAATTATTTCAATTCTTTTTTTACTGATAGTTCACACTCCTTAGACTACTTCTAAATAAATAAATATGAATTAAAATCCATTCATATACTGAGAAAATAATTCCCATAAATTACTGGCTGGATTTTTTTTTATGATAAAATTTTCCGTCTATGGTTAAATGGGTAAAATTTTAATCTGACGTACATTAAATTATGACGCCATAGATTGCAAGTTACGAATATTATTTCAATTAAGAAAATGGTGATTTTAGAACAAATAGAACGTGTTGCCAAAGGGATTTTACGTGTTTTTTGTCCTTGTATACATATTTTGATATCTGACAACCAAAAATATACAAAGATGAAATGTATCGTCGCGTATGTAGCTGGATTTTGTCTTGGACAAGTTTATTACTATTATTTATTGAAAATTATTTTGCCAAATAGATTTGGAGTTGTTTTGGGATTAATGATAAGTGTAATCTTAGGTAAGTGATTTTGTGTAAGGATTATAAGCACAGAATAAAGTTTATAGTATTTATACTGTTGTAGGTATAGGAAACGCTGTGTCCATACAGATTAGATGTATTTCGATATTGCTTTTGCCAATGTACTGTGGGAAAGCCGGTAGGGCTATTTTAAAAGCATTTGTTCTGACATACGTCGTTGCAGGTAAAGCATATATATAATAGTCTTTATTTAAAATTCCCATTTACGCTGTCTGAAATCTCACCCGATGTTGATAAAATTTTATAAGTGTGATTGGGTCCAACTTGAGAGAAGAGAGTTTATATCTTGATATGTGCTTCTCCAACATTTTAACGGATACTAGCGATGCTCTGTGATCAAAACAATCCGGGACCGCCTCTATATCTGTACTAAAGTTCTTCAAAATCCATTCAGCGATTAAGACGTACAAGCTTAATATGAAAACAGACTTTTACGTTGATAATACCAATTTCGGTATTATAAGATTTTGAGACTGTCGAAGTCTGTTAAAGAGTTTTATTATGTGTTCAAATAAAACAATTCTTTAGAGTGATTAATAGATTTGAGCAACTGAACATATTTCAATTTTCATGCCTTGCAATATAAAACCTCCTTTCTTCAGGAATTTTATATTTTTTTCTATACCAAGGTCCAATTACAAACATGGCTTTAAATGCAAAGGAAGTGGTTCGCGTATTCGCCTGTAGCACGCAACTGTCGTGTAATCTCACTAGACTGAAGTATTCTTTCATGGCATATCCTTTCAGAAAAGCTCTATCAAATGTGAAAAGTGAAACAGAACATTTCAAAGGTACGTTAAGGTTCGTATTTATTTTATTTATAAAAATAAAAAATATTTTGTTTTGTTTTTTAAATAGCCATATTGCCCAAAAATTAATTAAACTAGCTTCGTTTACGCATTTTAATAGAATAAACTTTTTATGACTTTGTTCTATTATTAGCTTTTGCCAGTGGATTCGATCGTGTTCCTTTCAATTTTTACACCTTGGGCTACACTACTGAACTTTTAGTAAGGATACCAATTTTTTTTTAAAATATACTATCAAACACTGAAAGATTTTTTCAAATCGTAATAGCGATCCCTGAGATTATTGGGTTTAAACAAACAAACTCTTAAGCTTTATAATATCAATATAGATGTATCATTTGTATACTTTTAATTTTCACTTTGCCCATGCCCTGCCATATTTTAACGTAACTCGCTTTCTACATTTAAGTATAGTCAAAACCGTCAACACTAAATAAAAAAAAAATGATTAGAAAAGCGCTACGAGCGTTTTAGACGCATTTCATGTATTTGAATAAAGGCTATTAGTAATCATATTTTGTAATAAAATATTTAAAATTTCAGATCCATTAGGAAAGTCGTAGTACCGATAGAAATAGAGTTGGAAGGTTCCATCGAAATTCAGAAGACTAAATTGGAAAATGATATTGTTGATGATATGTTTACTTTTAAACACAAATCCGATATGCTTGAAGAAAAATATAGGTAAGTAATCGAGCATGTGTATCGTTTACTAAAATTATTTACATACAATATAATCTTTACAAAATAATAATAATATTAACTAAAGATAACGTGAACTTTTTATATCTATGAACTTATTAGTATGTAACAAAGATGTTCTTTATATATGAATTTATATATCAATACGTGAAGAAAAATACCTTTTTACGAAAATTGAGCAGACAAAGTATGAAATTTCGTACAAATTTTATTCAAAATAAAAAAAAAATACACACTAATATGAATTTAACACATCCAAGCATATACATATACTCTTTTCTTTAATGTCTGTGGTCAAATTGGGAATAGATTAAAAATGTTTATAATTTATTTCGTTTTTAATATTATTATATTGCTTTTTTTAAATATAATCCTTGACAATAGAACCTAAGTAATGATCTAACTTATGTAAATTAATTATGTTCGATTTTCGAATACTGTGCGACCACTAGTTACTAACAGTGTTTTGTTGATTTTTATTTGTATACAATATGTAATTGAACACAATTCTTATGCCAACAAAATGTATCAACCCATTTTGCTTCGAGAGTCTTAGTTACATCTTGTATTTTTATAGAGTATCTAAACAAGATTCGGCAGAAACGAAATATTTTAAAATATATGTAAAGAAGACGGAGTTTCGGTGCGAAAGGCAAATAAGCCATGCTGTCATGAATTGCATGCAAATATTTTCGCCTGTGTTTAATCTTTGCTTCGACCTCGTACCAATTTACGCCGGTATCTTGTGTTGGCCGCTAATGCTTCCTAACGTCTGTCATATTCAACGTTATATTGGATCTATATGCAGTTTTGAGGATAAGGTAACTAATTTGAAACTAATGTGCGATCGTTTTCAGTTTATTGTAAATCTTGTTTATTTATAGTTAGACCCTGGCTTTGGAGAAGGTTATCTATATTTGAAGAAGGCCTCGAATATGTTCATCGAAAATTTGCACGAAGTTTCTATAGTATGTCGTGATATTGATTACAAGAAATTCTACGATGTTCAGGTAACAGAACAAGTATTTTTACATACCCAAGGAAACGCATTTTTTGGGGAATAAATCAATTATACGTACCGCAAATAAAGCTTACTTAGAAATTCTTGTATTAATTTCACTCTTCAAATCGAATCGTTCCATATGTGAAAATCGATTCTCAAGCTTAACTTTGAATCTATGATTTTCAAATTATATTTCTTTTAAAAAAGGTGGCATATTTTGATAAGTACTCTACACTATAATAGATATTTTATTTATAGTTTCAAAATGCAAAAGAATCTGCTGAAAAAGTTGTAGAAGCATTTGAAGTGAAATACAGTATAATGCAAGAGGCTTTTCTAGTTGTGAATGTTTGTTTAGCCCTACTGTTTTTACGGCTCGTGACGTCAGCTCAAAGTTACCATGACTCCTATCTCACTAATATAGATTACGACAATGTTTATATCACGGGGTACTTCAAGAGAATTGATAAAAGACGTTACGAGAGACACAAATTCACACTTTTACCGTTAAAGAAGGTGATCGCTGTAACGCCATTATTTTTCTATACTAATTCTATTAATTTAAATATAAATGACATCTTCTGTAATCATCGTAATCACTTATTTACTTGTTTTAATACGAAAACGTTTCAGATGGAACGAAATAGGTACATTGATGTATATTCTTCATCATACATACCGTCAGAGCGTAGCAAACTCTTCACTCAGATCCTTAAAGTGATGTTGGAGGCGATCACAGCTACCACGTTCGTGATGCTGGACCGGCTTTTCTACGAAGCCCTGGACGTGGTTCGGCAGTACGCTGATGTGGAACATTATGGTCTTGGAGACTTGGATGTACAGGTATATGGTGAAACTAACGCTGACCTACGGTTTCCCCTGTGTAACAATCTTTATATATTACTAACTGACCCAGCAAACGTCGTTTTGCCACATAAATTTTATAAAATTTGGGGTTGTATGTATTTTCATGTGTCATAAAAAAATAGAAACAAAAAATTTAGGAGTGGACCACCCTTAATATTTTGGGGGATGCAAAATATATAGTAGCCGTTTCGGAGGAGTATGGGAACGAACATTGTTACACGAGAATTTTATATATTAGATAGCCTATATATTATTCTAAAGTGTAAGCTTTATTTATACAAAGTTTCATTTATTCTGTTCTGTAGTTTTTCCATGAAAGAGTAACAAACATCTATACATACAAACTTTCGCGTTTTAAATATTAGTAGGGAAGTAAGTAAGGAAGTTCCACGAATATGTAAGTTAATAATTTCACATAGATATGTAGGTCTAAAAAAGTTGATAGGCTTTCGTCTCGTTAAAAGTAAATACATTTTGATTGTAATCAGTTTATTTTTTGTATGAAATTTTCCTATAATTATTATTTTGTACATAATTTTAGTAAATGCAGATCGTCCCAATTTTCTATAATCATGTAGTCTTAACGTGTATGTCTATAGGGTGTTTGGGGACTGCTTCTGAAAACGAAGACGAGTGATAATGCTAATAACACTTTTCATGAAGGGACAGAAAAAAGATGGAGCCTGATTAAAAAAAAGACATATTTTTAACACTTTTTATTAGCATGCTTTACGCTCCATCTTGTAAGTACAGCTAAAAAAAACGATAATTTCATAAAAAATGCATTACATTACTAAAATAAAAACCAGCAATAAAGCATGGTAACAAAAACAGCTGGACTAACATGACGGAGAGAAATAACTCTAATAAAACGTAAAACAAATAATTCTTTTTTCAAACTTTATTCCGTCTCTTCATCAAAGGTGTCATTAGTATTATCACCTGTCTTCGTTTTCGGGAGCAGTCCCCAAACATCCTGTATAGTCCAGAAGGAAAAACTATTTTTTAGGTAGAAGGAAAAGGTTTTATAGCAGCTACGGTTAAAAAAATAATTCAAGAGTTAAATTTGATCAACACCAGTGCGATAATATTGAATAATAGAAATTGTCTGCCGAAACCTCGCGCTATGCCACCTAATTATTACTTTAAAATATATGGTGGATATTTTTGGATCCTATTCCTGTTGTATGTGAATCCGTATACATTAAGATTAAGAAGGTTAGCGTGTCTACCTTATATTAAAAGAGAGAATTAGTTTTGTGCCATCTTCTTTCAATGAGGATTTAAATTGACATTAATTAGAAAAATTATCTATGACAACAATCTATTTCATACTACAATATTGCAATAATACCTTAGACAGCATTGTATCTTTTGTTTGCAATCGAAATTTTTATGACAAATCGCTTAGAATTCTTATTTCTGAAAGGTCCAATTTGCAATTAATGCATTGACAGAATGAAATGTAGAGAAAATGATGTCCTAAATCTAGACTTCAACCTGAGTCTAGATCTGTATTTACAACTTTTAGATTAATCTGCGGTTTCTTCTACCCACATCGTGAAAAACAAAGAATACTGCATCTCTATAACGATATTCTTAAGAAACGTTTGAAAATGCAGAAGACCTTACGCAGAAAGGCCGTGCAAGCAGTGAGGGCGCATTATCTGTCTGGAGAAAATTTAGTAACTTTAAGAATAAAGTTTCCCCAGCTGTTAGGCTGGCTGGGAGCTTTGCCCCTCGCTAGGATGAAGTGCCTCATTTGTGAAGAAACCGAACCGAAGCATATTTTTAGGACTCGTAAGTATATTTTTTTAAACGTTAGAGCTTATAACTTAAGCATATTTATAGTGTAGATTTAGATTAGGACAACATTGTCGATGAATATCTGAAACGATAGTGCCTAGGTCCTTGTCTTGTTAAAAACTTTTACATGTAACTTTTTTTATTTCATTTATTGATTAAAAAAAAATCTCCATAGACCTACAAAGTATGTCTACGAATATACACAATAATTAGTGTGTATCGTATTTCTTGAAAAAAATTCAAAGCGAAGTTGTTTTTCGAAGCATTAAGTTTTTCAAAAATCTATGTAGTTACATAAAATCACAAATAATGTTATACAATTTACGTAAAGGCTAAAAACAAATTTAATTTCTAAATTTGTTATATATTTACTCTAATCTAATGAAAACTATTTTGAATCTGTTCTTATGTATTATGACAGAGTTTGGCAAATTTTCAATACATAGTCCACCTAAAAAAAGAACTATAAATAACATAATACATAAAGCCCCTTGTTACTAACATAAGATCTATTTTCTTTTCAGGTACTAACAAAACGTGGCATTCGTGTGCGAGTATAAAATGCCCATTTGTATACTGTGACGAATGTTGGAGAGATGTTGGCTGCGGATGCTTGGCTTGCGATCCAGCACTCAACGAGCTGAGTGACGTAGATTCTTTAAGTGACGACCAACCGCCTAGATACTGATTTAGCTAATGCTACGCTTTGCCAGTAGTTACAAGACACACCTTTAAAAGTTTGAATGTTAAAGATTGTCCTTTAAGCAGAAAGGCAGGCCCAATGTGTATCAAATGAAAATCTTTAAATATTTGCAATATTCGTATTAAAAAAAGTATTTAACTGGTCAATTGCTAGATTTAAATTAGTTTTCCAATATTTTGAGATGTCTCTCTGAAAGTATTTGAGTAATTAACTATCAAAATAAAAGAGAAACAAAAACAGATGTTTTTATTTTCAAAATAGTCCATATTCTAACTGCTCGCCTACAGTTAAATTGCTAACAAATTGTATGTTATCTGCGACATCGTTGCAAAGTTGAGCTAGCCCAGTTAGTTGGCCGTTGTCTAAAGGACTAAAGTTGTACACCAGCTGAAAAGATCACTAAAATGTAGAGAGGAATTTTCGTTTTGTAAGACAAGATGTCAAACAGTTACCGATAGAAAATCGTCATAAGTTATCCAGCCATCGTTATCTGTGTCTGCCGCGTTGAACTTTTCTTTGCGGACCTCCATTGCAGTCTCATCTCCTAAACTTTCTAGTACTGCACAACTATAAGACATGATGGAAATAATATACCTACGATCATTTATAATATATTATTATAAGCTGGCAACAGCGGCTTCGGTGAAATTCACTTTTTTTTGTTTCAGATATTAAAATCAAACGGTCTTTTGAGAGCGATACATTAAAAACTAAGAAAGACAGGATAATTTGATTCATTAAGAGCGTTTGTCAGAAGCTTTCCAGTAGTTAAAGAATTTATAAAATTAGATGTTCCTATACTTGACTGTTCTCTTATCCTCAGTTTAGCTGCAAGGTTTTGTGACTGTAGTTGGTTATAGTGAGGTAGTGAGCTTAGTTGGAGTCCTATACTACCTGTGCATTACACAGCCCCACGCCGGAGTACGGAGGTGTACTTCCGCCTCGCTTAAAAAAGTTCTTATACTAACAAATCATCGAATCCAAGCATTCCGTTAGCCTGGTTATCGAACAGTAGGAAAAGGCTATGCAAGTTCGCAATTGTAACTTCGTTCCATCCTGGGAACCTCTCGACGACCTTTTGCATGCTCCAGCGTCTATCTTGTTCTTTCATCTCCTATTATCATGAGCTAATCAGTGCCCTAATAGCTACTATTTGGCTTCAATCTTAAGCTTTGGTAAATTTAACTAAATTTTAAGACCGGTTTGAGTTCCAAATACGTCTATATCAAAACTTAGGTGTGTAGTATCCACTATTATTATGAATACCATCAAATATTTGTAAAGGCTAACATTTCTCAGTTAATATAAAAAAAACTTACGGCCTAGACTAATAAAGACATTGTTATATTTACTTGATTATATTGTCGCTGTTCAGACAATCTTTTGTAAAACAACTCCACCAGCTTATCATAATCTGTTTTCGTAGTTTTCTGAGTTTCTGATACTTTTTTCTGTGGTTCACCTATAGAACATGTAACGCATCGTTCTAGGATATTTTCTATATATCTTTAGGATCTTTTTAGATCTACTATTTAACAGATTCGTGTTTCAATTGGAATAATTCTACCAATTATTGCCTTAAGGCAATTATTTTTAAACTATTGCTACATATACTAAAGAAATGTATGAAGAATAAGTTTTCAATTTTACTATGTAAAGTTTTTACCCGTAGCAGTGAAGTCTTCTTGCCTGTAAAAGCAAATAGGTTTTCTCTTCACGGGGTATTCGAAAAACCTTCCAAGACTTGAAAATAACGCACTCAAATGATGACCCATCCTTTAAATTATTCAACATTCGTTCTTTTTAAATCAGTTGACAAATTCCTTGTCATATTATTTCATAAAACATTTATTTATTAATTTTGTTCATACATTACATACTTTTTATTACTACATTAAATACTTTTTAATCAATGTTGTATATAGGGCCAGTATTCCAAAATGCGTTTCTAAATTGATTTAAAAATAATCTCTATATTTTTCTACAGTGCTTAAGTATAAATTACAATTGACACATCTTGATATACCGGCCCGTATATTTCGATTGGAACTGCCGGGCTTATAAATAAAACACCATTATAATTATCAATCACTTGATTAATTTTCATACAAAATTGCATTAAAATTTTCAAAAAATTCATGACATAATATAGCGTCATGCACAATTAATAAGATTACAAGAGTCAAAGTAATGAACATTACCGAAGGGTTAACTAAATCAAATATGGTAGGCAGTAAATTATTCTAAATTAAAATATAGGAACATTTATAAAATATCAGTCTTCGTTCAACAATATTACAGGACAGTAACGTAAGATATACATAATTATTATAAAATAATAAGACTGTTGTCGACTCTAAACGGGAGCTATATAACATAAATTTTGCTTCGATTATAACTGGACGCCTAATTTAAGTGAAGTAATTACGATTAAGAATTTCGCTTATTCTAGTAGACAACAGACTTCTAATGCAGTGATTTGACCACCGCCGAATTATTCATATCAGTCTTTATGCTTTTGCAAGTGAGGTAGTTTCGGTCTAACGTAATATGCACGCATCGAGTCATTTCTGTTACGCGACAGGTCCAACGCCATATTGCGATACAAAGAGATCTCGTTCAAGTCATGCCGAGAGTTTCATCATTTCCGACGTATCATAAAAGACTCGCAAACATGATCTTCCCCGTGGCGGGCCTCGGCGACACCGCCGTCCGGGGAACGCATACAAAAATACTACTTATCGATTACGCTAAATAGAAACCCGATGACATTCGTCTCCCCTTCGATGATATCTGCTATTTTTACACATGACATAATTTCACTAAGATTCCACGCTAATCCACACTCTACGGACTATGAAGGAGTATTTTGAATACATTTATCAACTAGAATATATGTTCGACTACAATACATTAACGCGAATGATTAACGTATAAAGGGGAGGCGAACGGTCGAGATTACTAAGACTAACACAACGAACGCAAGCCTATTTTAACATTAAAATAGCACAAATATAATGGCTCCATACAATCTCCTACATTCTCCTACGGGCTACGATCGTATCATGCAGTTTCTCATTGCGTCTTATTAAACCACAACACAGTTTTTAAAAGGAAACCACTGGATGCTCCTTTATTGTTTGAAAAAAAATTCAAACAGCGATAAACCACGTACAAAAGTTGTCAATTTTATTGTATTTATCACAAAACCACATTTATACTGCTAGTAGCTAGCAGCTCTCACAATTCATATCATTTCGCGATCAAATCTCTGACTCGGGTGATTACATCAATATTATGCGTTTTCAAAATTTGGTTCACTTTTACAAAGTGGCAATGTCTTAGGAAGCCTACATGCTAAATGTCATCGCTCTCGTATTTCATACTAATCAAAATTAGAAGTTCCAAGACGCTGTATTGGCATGCCGTCAACCCATTCTCGAAAATTAACCAAAATAAATCTAAACATATTTAATGACGAAATCATAAGAAATCTAAAATCAAATTATTTTAACCGTAATATTAAGCTGTCATTTTGAAGACCACAGATTAAGAATTTAATTCTTTATCTAGAGAATAACAGAAATCAAAATTTTATCAAATACTGGTATGATACGGAATTAAGACTAGGATATTCTTTACGATTACTGCTCTTACACATATTAAGTAGTGATATTATATTTTTTTTGTAGTGATATTATAATGATTCTTCAGCACTAAACTGAACAAGAGGTATTCGCAAAAAACCTTTTGATTCCCGCTATTCTTCTAGTAAGATTGCAATTATGCATTCATAAGATTTGTTACATCGAAAAATCTACGTTCAATACCGTGGAGTTATTAGCAAAATATTTATGAGAATTTGCTTTGCAAACCCGTATTATGTTTATGCAAAATTGTAAACCAGTGTCTAAAATACCGAGATTCAGTCGTCATACAAAAATAATCGATCTGACTTCAAGTTTATAATTTTGTAAAAATTTTCAATAATATAAAAAAATGCATTTCATGCAAACATATCATTTTAAAAATAACATAATACTTTTTAATAATGGCACTGAAAAAAAAAATTAAGTAATATTCACTTCATTATTTATGATATGAAATAAAAATTAGTCTATTTATAGAATGTAAACGGAATTTTCTTAATTGACCCTAAAAGACGCAAACTGCATGTTCAAATTGGTTTGTGAACGTTGTTTTTGTGGCGTCCATAAAAGATAAGTTTATCAAACAAATTGCCAGTACTTTCGATGAACCTTTGCGAAGATCTGGAAGATTTCAGACGTGACTTTAAAAAACGTGGACGCCGAACAAAAACAACGATTCCATACGCACAAAGCGAAAAATAAGTTACCGTATCCGTATTACCTGTGTACTTATTTCTTCTTCAAACAATTTCGATACACTAAGCCACACTTAACTATCACTATAATTATAGTCGTCACTAGATAATTTACATTTATGAATTCCTTAATTAGCGAAAGTTATGTTTGTAGTTAAACGTCGAAAGGGCTTACTATAATTTTAACCTAAGTACAAAACGTGAAAAATGTTTATACTAACATTAAATTTAGCTAACATTATGCTTAATATGGGAGACATTGCTTTTATTGAGCTTATATCTACTCACTGTTATCGATAATATACTCTAAAAGCGGTTACATACGGTCGTGTGGTTGAGCTTAACACTGAAATATAGCTTTGGTATTTAAGATACAAGATCTAAAGGCGAAAAAGTTAGGACGATTAATAGGATACAATGTCTATAGTACTCATGGTGCGTACAAGGCAAACCAGTGACTAAACATGATATTACGATGATAACATACATTATATTAATATTAAGAATCATTAAAATACTATTTTGGAAGCGATACCTCAACGATTAGCCTACAGCACGCATTTTAACTAGACAATGATAGTTTAAGAACCGATCGGTCCTAATCTAACCTAATTCTAAATAGTGAACACATATAGACTGAACACATTTTAAATCGAATTTATTCGACATACTTAGAAAGATTTAAAAAATATACTATACGTCAATTCATAGAATTCTCAATTTAGAAGGATGAATTTCGCTAAAATATTTGAACTAACCAAATGCTCTTGCGTTGAATAGTTTTCAATTGCAATACTATTCGTACGTGACTAGGGTAGATGCAGGTACGATCGTCTTCGGTGCGACCACAGATTATGTTTGTGTTGGAAACTATACCACAGTACACCCCGAGGCCGAAGACAAGGTACCGTCTACATAAAATATTATACGCTAACACACTCATCGTTGCAAGATGGCCGTATAGAAACTGATTCAACGCAGATCATCCTACCCAATTACCTAATCAAACGAGTCATTGGGACTTAGTTCGAATTTAAATTTAAATTACCGCTAAAAATAATAAATTAGCAACTAATTATTTTCAAGATTACCATCTACAAGCTTGAGAAAATTAATTCAGTTCTTACTAAATATATATATATAAATGTAAAAAACTAAAATTCAGCCCGTGTAACCAGTCGAAAATTTATACCAATTAAAAATAACAAAATTTGACATAAAACAAAAATAATAGACGCAACTAGCATATTAAGTATGCATATGAAAAAATGTAGTAGATACTTAAAATATTGGTAAAAATTGCATTTAACGAGACCTACGTCAACGCCCCCGCACCGCGCACCTCGAAACCCACTTCTTTAAGACAGTCTTCTAAAGTCAGTCTCAAAGTTTATTGCATTTAATTTCTTAACTCAGTTGTCTTAAACCCATTCCTATCGAGTCTTTCAAAGAAAAATCTAAACGCAATCAAAGAAATAGCTACAAACTAAAAATAATAATGAAATTTGCGAAGATATATATACGAAAAAGAAACGTATTTATAATATGCAAAATAATTCACAAATATCTATAGTCTAACTCGAACGGCTGTAATAATCATAACTAAACAAGAATAGAACGTAAAAAGTAACATCTCGGAAAAAAAATACTTTTTAAGCTAATTTTAAATTATCTCACATAAAAAACATCTTTTAAATCACATTGTGATCTTAATCATATAATAATAATATTGACGATTTTCATTTAATTCATATGCATTGCATAAAATGTCTGATATTAATTATTTAACCGAAGTAAGTTCTGTTGTAAGATTTGGTGTTAACTGGATATGATTAAATATATCAAAGCTATAAACTGCGACAAAAAAATTGTAGCGCATTTATTGCAAACCACGTTTGGCCCTTAAAGACTAGTCCGATACGGAAACGAAATCAAAATTAACTATGGTAACAAAAGTATTCAAGATTTTTAAGGAGAATTCGATTTGTGCAGACATATGTAAACGAACAAATACTAATTCTCCACACAAGCTATGCTCGATTCGGATTTTTCAAATATAATAAAAAATTGGCACATTATGAAATCAATCACAACTTAAACAAAACAAAAAAAAAATACATTATAATAAAAATATAAGAGACCTACGGCCCAAAATGTTATTTTACTTTTACGTATCTAGTCAGTCAGTATACCTTAATGTATTGCTTGCCGTGGGAAGAGATGTCGCGGGCGGTGTCGGGCAGAGTCTCGAACAACACGACCAAGTAGCCCTCGGGGGTGAGGGCGACGTCGCTGGGGCGGTCCTTATCATCTAAGCCGGGGCTCTTAAGATCGACAGCCCATAATATACGCAATTCCGAAGTAAACACGAGTACGCGATGATTCTTTGAATCAGCCACTATTATACGTCCATCGTCGTCTGTCACAATGCCGGATGGGCGGTTCAGCTCACCGATACCCGACCCTTCGCGACCAACGCAGTGTAATACTTTCGATAGAGTCGGGTCCACCATGAGTAAGCGATGATTTTCAAAATCCGACACTATGATATTACCGGATGTCGTGAAGCACACTCCTCTAGGAGTTGTCGGCCCTTTCAGAAGCTTCGCCGGATTAGCTCCCTCAAAGACGAACTTAGTTATAAACGTACCATCGCTGGTGAATAATTGAATACGATGATTACGAGTGTCTGTTACGACAATATTTCCTATAGTATTTACAGCTACGTCCCAAGGATATTGGAATTGTCCACACTCCTTGCCGAACGATCCAAATTTTAAGATAAAATTCCCGGAAGAAGTGAATATCTGTACTCTATGATTATCCTTATCGATAACGATAATACGGCCATAGGTATCCGTAGTAATTCCGGCTGGAAGGTCAAACTCGCCTGGCCCAGTGCCTTTGGAGCCAAACATTGTTCGAAACTCTCCGCGGTTGTTGAACATCTGAATGCGGTTGTTCCTTCTGTCTGCAACAATGATGTTACCCTCTCTGTCAACACATAGCCCCCATGGCCTGGAAACTTGGCCCTCGTCTTGACCCTCTCTGCCGAAAGAAAACATGGGAACACCTGGTACTGGGCTTCGAGTTGGCTTTACCGATACAGACATCCAGTATCCAGGGATCGCTTGACCGATACCACGTGCAGGATTACTGTCCATGGAAATACTAGAGGAGATGCTGTGATCGTAGTAGTTTGTAGATCTTGTGTGACTGGTTGTATAATCCGGTAAGGAACGGAGGCTGTTAGTAACAGACATGTTATAAGTCAAAGGGGGATATGTCTGAGCAGATTGTAGGGACTGCAGCAGGGATTGCCGAGATTGAAGCGACGAAGAAGAAGTTAAGGAATGCATTGCGTTAACAGGCGCCGATTGTACATCGCACTGTCTTTTGATTTGATCAACTAAATCGTAATTGGGTGGTATAAACATAATGCGCTCTTCAGTTATGTACATGTTTTTAAACATGCACGAGAAATAATCGACCTGAGCTCTCCCCTTCTCTTTGGCCATAAATAAGTCAATGCCTTCAGAGTCCATACTCCTCACTAAGGTCTCATTAGTATGGGCTAGTCCTGCTAAAATACCACGCAGCGTGTTCATGTGATCAGTCAGTTCGTTCATTTTAGCTTGACGCATTTTTTCTACTTTATCCAGCAGATATTTCTCCCGATCCTCAATAGCTTGCGCGAAGCAACGCATAGCTTTTCTTATTTTCATATTAGCTTCAGCTGTTTCTTTTTCGTAAGCTTTAGACATTGCAACGGCACGATCGATGGCCGTTTTGATTGCCTTTGTGCCAGTTTTGGTGTCTTCTATTGCCCGAAATACTCCAATACGGCACATGTCCAGTGCTCCCTTTATCGGGGAATAGCAATGATCTTTATGAACCCACAAAGTGCACTCTTGGCAAATGAAAATAATGCAAGCTTCGCAGTAGTATCTCACAGGATCACAATGCAGCTCACAGTACATCACCTCCTTGTCATTTGTAACAGAATTGGGCCTTGCACCAATAGGCGAAATTTGATGTATGGGCAAAAGAGTATGTTCGCGCAACTGACAATCAGATGTTACTTTATGACAGCATTCATGACAGAAGAGATCGTTGCATTCGAGGCAACGTGTCGTCGGCGTGCGCTCTTCGCAGCGGAAACAGGTGATCGAGACTGAAGACGAAGTCCCGGGTGAGCCGCTAGAGTTGTCCTCTTTGGAATGACTTTGATTATTGTTATTGTTAGACGTCGACGAATACTCACGACTAGAGCTCCCGATAGGGTTCTGCAAGGTGCTGCACGATGGCAGAGCCCAGATATCGTAAGGTACAGTCGAGTTGGTGTTGGCAGATCCTCCTTGCAGACTGGTGGGCTTGTTCATATTCTCAAGGAGGCTGCAGATGATGTTGGACATGGCGAGTGGATCTTCCTGATCCGCCGCATTATGGTTGGTACCCGACGAGGATGTCGATGTGGCAGGCAAACTGGCAGCCAGCGATTGTGTCATATTCGCAAACGATGTCATCGTGACACGCCGCAAGTCAAGTCATTAGATCTGAAAGAAGACAATGAAACATGTTTAATCTAATGTATAAAATTCTCGTGTCACAATGTTCGTTCCCATACTCCTCGGAAACGGCGCGACCGATTCTTATGAAATTTTATATTCATATTCAGTAGATATGAGAATCGGACAACATCTATTCTTCATCCCCAAAATAATAAGGGTGGTCCACCCCTAAATTTTGTATTTTTAGACAAAAATATTTGTTTTTATTTTCTTATGATGCAGCATATAGAAATACATACAACCCCAGATTTTATATATTTATGTGGTAAAACGACGTTTGCTGGGTCAGCTAGTGTTATTATAAAACAATAATTAATTATAAGTAAATTAATTAAACAACTGTTGCCTAGTCCTCAGTAAAATAATGCATTCTTTGTACAAGAGCGTCTAAGACATATTCGTTATTTATTTATTTTATTTTCTATTAAAGCTTACCAACTATATTAAAGCTGTATACTACTAAATTACATAGAGAAGTATTGTTTATTAGTCAAATAAAGAAAAGCAAAATCGATAATATTTAAAGGCTAACAATCTTAAATAATTAACTGTCGATTAAACCCGTTCGACAATGACAAATTGCTAATTACACCTTGTAATCTTCGTAATTTACATAAAAATGCGATTTCTCAATACAACCAAGCATCGTAATTTTTTGAATATTCACTAATAAACAAGACACTTCTATTTATATCTATTACCAGTTATCTGGTTTAGACATCCGGTTCATTTAAAATATAACAATAAACTCACAACAACAAAAGTTACATAACTATCTCCAATCACTTATCACATTTAACTGTATATAATTAAGAAAATATCGACTGGCATAGAAATTGATAAAAATAAATAGTAAATAAAACACTGACGCCGGAATCGGCGTAAACTTGCACTGGGGTTGTATCATGTGGTGCAGTTTGCGAAAAAAATTCTATCCCAAAAACTTTATGCTCTCCCTACCATGCCCTTCTTGCTTCTAGGTAAATTGACGAAAAAGACAGCGTTATGCACCCCATGTGCGTTAGAAAGGGATATTGAGTACGCATTCCAAAATTTTCCATAATTTAGATAAAGGAGGTTCGCTATGATTAGGGTTGGTCCCCAGTAACCGATTTGTATCGATTTTACATCTACACAAATAAATAAAATTCAACTGCCAGTTTATAACATCAAATTAAGAGCTTTTTTTATTGTATTGCAAAGTGCATACGACGTATAATAGAAAAACAATTTAAAGGATTTCGTCTGTCTGTACCGACTAATATACGAAACGGGATATCACCAATATTGACGGGAGAAATTAAAAAAAATCCACATGTTAACGAATAAAACTAAGGCGTGAAACTGCGCTCGTCTATAAATTATCTATTTAATGTGAAGATTGACCTTGTTTACGATATCAGTAAGATTACTACAAGGAAGAAACTGATATGTATAACATAGAAAATACATAAATATGTAAATGATTTAGTTATGTTTTAAATGAGTTTCCGTCTAAAATATAGCTGCGTAAAATCAACGGTACGCGTGACACCCAGCCCTATCAAAATGACTATTGACCCAATAAGTGGAAATGAGACGGCATATACATAGCTTGATACAATCGAAAGAGAAAGTGGTATGTGTATCGCGATGAGTATTTTGGTAGAGACGCGTTGTTCGTGACCTTGGCTATCGTGTACGCGTGAGGCAGGTCCGGGCACGCCATCTTGGTGCGCCCCCGCTAAACATGCGCGAGGGGATCGGAAATCGATGGCCTCCCCATCCAGGCTGCCCTTATCCCGAAGGGCGAACCCAGAAACCATCACCGTCACTGCGATATTTTGAAAATTTACTTTTGCTAATAGACATTTTGAATCAAACCCAAATACGAAATACGCGTATAACTCATCGAATATCAAATGTTACATTCGCTCAATGAATTTAATATAAACATTATTGTGGATATATAAAAAGAGCCGAAAACAAGCCCCTATTTAAATTAAATCCATAAACTTTTGAATAAATAATATTACTCGTACAGCTGTTTAATACAAACATCGTACGAAACGTTATTTTAAAACGATTCGTGTTTTACACACCAGTTTTCAATTCTACTATTTTTACAATTCAGATGATTATTTTAATCCGTTCATGACCATGACCGCTGCAGTAGTTGAACGAAATACCTATATGCAACTCAATTAAATAAAACGTTACAATTTTTATCGACAGCAGTCGTCTTCGATAACGTATGCCTATTTTCCTTGAAAAATCAAATTACAATAAA
>JAOSYY010000015.1:5041376-5054238 GCA_025727935.1 Hebomoia glaucippe
TGTCTGTATGTACACGATAATCTCGGAAACTCCTCGACGGACTTTGTCGCGATCTTCACCAATGTTTTAAAGGTATTTTGAAACATAACATGCTATTGTTGCATTCAAATCCGATGTCAGGAAAAAAAGGTTATCATCATTTTACTATAAGACACTTTCTATTCGTCTACTGTCAAAAATATTATGATAGACAACTAGAAGTGATTGACAATGTCGACATACACACGAAGCCATTGCCCAAAGGTAATCAATAATAAATCATATAAAGTGAGCAAAGCATTCGTAACTATCTACCTGTTAGGATTAGGATTTAAACAGCTGGCAATAAACCTTTAGAATAACCAACACTAAAAAAGGATTACCTTCAATTACACGGAGGCATTATATGAGCAGGTAGTTTTAAATTTGGGTAATACACCGCGCTTTCGGAATTGAATGAAACAATAGTACGATTCATACAATGGATGAATATTTTCTAGTGTTGTAGGATCTGCTATCATAGTAATTGCTTTCAGCATTAGAATATAGTGGAATGAGGAATATATACGAGCAGATATGACTTAGAATAATGGTGCCAACTGACGCAGAAATATTACTAAGTAGCCTTAGTAATATTTCTACCGCATTACCAGTATACAACAGAGACTTTTTATATCTAAAAATCGAGCTCGTAATAGTAAAAACATTATTTAAAATTTTAGTATCGATCCTGTTAGGCACACCGTTCCGTAAAACTATAAATCACTTGCAAAACCAAGTAATCTTAACGAACTAATATCCTGTGAGAAATATAAAGGAAGTTATCTTCACAATGCTTAAACGTAAATATACTGCGAGGTGACAACGCTTTAAATAGAACAATAATATCTGTCAATATCTTATTATGAAAAATGATAAATTACAGTCACAGATTAACGAAACATAAAGAAATTTAATGATGAATTTCAATCTTCGATTCTCCTTGAGTTAAAAATAATTGTTGATATCTGATGTCTGCAATTTCACGTACGCGTGAAAAAATTAAAATCTTTAGCAAAACCCCGACAAAAACATGGCTGAGAAACATCTTAAATATGACTGTACAATCATATGTCCAAACATGCAATATTGCATTAATTTCATTGTATTTTGGCCCGTTCATTTGGAAGTTACGATGCCAGAGCCCGATATACACGCAGATCGACTCGTTAAACTTCTAACACACCTCTTTTTTCGTCGGGGTTACAAAAGTCTATACGCCCAATAAAATATAAACTTCTCATAAATGGTGAAAATTTTAAAAATTGGTCCTTATAGGTTAAAAAAAAAACAACAATTGCTCAAAGCAATGTACAGTAAGAGTTACAGGTACTCCGATCCATCTACCTACTTTAACAAAAGCAAGTACATTTGTTAACTTGAATGGCATTGTTCCCAACATCAGTTGAGCGGTCACCGTAGTATCCAACAATGTCCCATAATGCACAAACCCGACGTGAATGCGACAAATGATGTTCCTAGAATTCTACGCTCTCAATGAAAACTCTTCTTATGGTACGCAGCAGAAATGATTTATTTAAGACATGCTGATTTGACGTCTTTCAAGGAACCAATATTGAGACATCCCGAGTATCAATCACCGCTAATTTTAAAGAAATCTTATTGCGAAGTTTTACCCTTTGATAACTTAAAAGAAAATTGCGAAAAAACACGAGCGTTATTAGACGTAATGGCCTTTACAAAATCACATTTCGTACACGTTCCAACCCGTGACGTTCTTTGAGAATTTATTTATAAATTTTCTTTTGTTTTAAATGTCGCACGTTTATAGGAAAAACTGAGCAAAAGTAAATGTTTAACGAAAAGTCGCCTTGTAATTTGGAAAGCTCTGATTAGAAAGTTACCTCGCAATCTAGTAGTAACAAGTGCATAATATGTACACTAACTCGGCGCTAATACACACTACGTATGGGATTTTATCAATGCACTGTACAACATTTTTACAGTAATTTAAATTAAAAAAAGACTGTATTATGTGATCTCAATTTTCTTTATAAGATCGACTCAAAACTATTTTTATCTCAAGAAATTACATATTAACGTCTTAGTTCAAAGCCAATACCAGGCAATTATTAAGCCCTTTTCATTATGCAAACAGAGTAAGCAATACGTTTTGAGCAGTGTATACATCTGTAAGATTGACGAGATATCCCAAAGTACAATAGTACGACTACTATTTAGCATCTGAATACGTACAAAACAAAACTGACAGGATGACGCTGCCTTCACGAACAATTTTTATTCTCTTAAATAAGACAGTCAAGTCTTTACATCTTGCGAACTCGTTAATCATTGAAATTGTAAAATCCTGGAGATAGAAAACCTGACGCGTCACTCGTATCTCCATACATGACACACTGTATCCATAAAATGCAATGAAACTTAGTTGTATAACATTATAATTAAATACGAAACATTTCAAAACAAAGAAGGTTTCATATGTTAGAAGAATTGCCATGTTGGTATACAAAATACGTTATAAACTTACAAAATCTTATAACTGTATTGATAATAAATATGATAATAGAGACCAAATCAAGGGAAAAAATACAATAGAATTTTTAAGAAATCTATACCTATATTATTAAGCTGAAGATTTTGTTTGATCACGCTAATCTCGGGAACCACTGCTCCGATTTGAACAAATTCTTAGTGTTGGATAGTACATATTATCTTTCCAAACAAATTAGGGAGTCTTACTAAAAGTGTAATAATGTAACCCAAGGTGTAAGAATCGAAATGAACACTGGCGAAGCCGCTGTCAGAAGCTAGTATATTATAATCACTCTCACGACGATATTGGTATTGTCGTATCGTTCGCTATACCATAGAAATTTTCTGATGCCTATTCAGATATTTTAAAGCCAGTTGGGTAGACTTGCGGGAAAGACTAGACAACAGACCGTAAATTGATAGTTTTAATAATGTTTTTTTTTCACGGTGGTCTCAACAGAAAATACTTTCGCATGATCATTTAAACACGTAGTAGGTAACCCGATCGTACAATACCGGTGGAACCGGCCAGAGAAAAAAATCGTAACCAGATCTTCGAAGATAATTAATGTACTAAGAAAGCTACAGGTTTCTCCACATTCAAAACAAAATTATATAAAGGTTAAATGAAGACCGTAAATGAGCTATTCTTAGGAGAACGTCATTGCTTTTAATGATTACTCAGAAAACATAATTTTATTCACTGATATTTTTATAAAAACATACCAGATTTCATAGTCCATATTGGACATTAAAAATAGCATTATACCAAAGGCGACTGTGAAAATTTAAGCTTTAAAGATTTAACATTGGGACGTAATAAGCATTAAGTTTAACTGATATGACGCGCCAAAGGTATGGAAATGATTCCTTAACAAACTTCATAGTTAAACGAGCTAATGATAATTTCCTTAATATATAACTAACAAAAATGGCCATCGAGACAAAGGTGAAGTATGATGATCGTAAAATTTAATTTTAAATTTAGACTATTCTGACTAGATTTTGATGTAGGAACGATGAACGCATGACAACGGATTCCGTGTTATACTAAACGTGCATAAAGGTCTTTGTCCCTAGTCCTTACGCAGGACAATGAATGCGTTGATATTTTTGTCGTGGCCAACAACAATTTTTATCGAAGCGACAATAATATGTCATAATGGAACCAGTTTAAAAGGGATATTATTTAAATGTATATTGCCTCGTGCCTCTTCTGGGAAGAAGCCCTATTAGCCTTGTACAGGGCAACATGATCAAAACTTTTTATTATTTTAATATTTGAAATACAAAATTCGTAAGGATTTTTCTTAAAGAAAATCCTTCATAATTAAAATAAATACTTCACATTTATTATTTGAAAGATTTTAAATGGTTTGTTGTAGGTAACCTGAGATCTATCCGAGCTGAATTACAAATAGATGTGAATGTTACTTGTATATTTAGCTTGTGCTAATTGTTAGAGTACAAAGCCTTAATTTTGAAAAACTGTTGGGTTGAAAAGACTTAGAGAATTCTTTAGTACAAAAATGCATCTAAGTAACACATGTTATGTAGCTTCCAACAGACGTGTGAAAAGACAATACCTTAGTGACAACTCACACTTACACTTTGAGATAATAACCTCAATTTTATTTCATGAAACAATGCTACCTGGGAGATGTCCAAACATTGTACAGATCTCTAATGCTAATTTTTGATCTTAAACCTTAATTGTTATGCCTCAAAATAGAAATTAATAACCAAGAATTGTCGTTTTAAGGTGCAGTATGCATAGTAATATGGTATTTTCACTCAATCATGCTAGGGTGTCTTCAGAACTTAAAACAAATTAACTGTATGGTGTATTTGTAAGTAAGGCTTAAGTTGATGGCTAATATGTAAATAGACCCTAAGCCAATAATAAAGAATACATTGGTATAAGGTAGGCAGATGTTTTTTTGCAATACCACCAGCTGGTTTGTCATATCACTCTAGTGAGCAAGTGTAAGCTAATTTAGTACACAGAAATGAATAATTATAAAATATAAACGGTAATTTAAAAAAAAAACTATTATAGCATTGGTTATCTTTATAATCCCTTATATTTATGTGATCCGGAACAACAATTACTTGACTTACCTATATGAAATATATAACTTTATACATTTTAATTCATCATACAATATATAATTGTATACATGCACTTAATGGACCTTAAACTTATTTGTACCTATATATTAAGACAGCCCTGTTTCAACCATAAAACTAGATTACTTAATTGAATTTGGAACAATTAAATAAAAAACTTTATCATTTATGACTTGCTCAGAATAGCTTAAATGCTAAGGTTCTGAGAAATCTTATATTGCTTTATGCATTGTAATTATTTGATGGTAAATTTTACTGCTGTCCATAAAGCATTGAAGATACACATTTCTGGTTGTGACTTAATATCAAAAGAACAATTCAATTGCAAACAATGAACAAAAGGCATCAATGATTTTACAAGAAATGCATTTCACAACAGTTAACTATAGATATAATTCATTATGAAGTTAAAGGAACTAACACATTTTAATATGAATAATGTTTGTTGCAATTTATAATTATAAATACCTAAATAATTTAATATTAAAAGATATGTATATAAATTACATAGGTAATATATGAAAATATGCTAAATAATCCTAATAGTATAAAATAACTTAATTAATAATAAAATATTTTATGTTTAGTAATCAAAGATCAGATTCGTGCCAAATAAGTATTTTTTGTTGTTGATATTAATAAGTAGGTAGGTATGTAGAGGTCAATGACAATGCAAGTTATTTCAATATAATAGAGATGTCATGGAAATTTACTTTCTATACATATGCAAGTCAACTGTTTATGCTATTGTTAATTTTACTTAAAAAAAAACTAAGCAACGCTGATAACATTGTATTTTACGATATAATTAGCGATAGTAAGTTAAGTGAGTAACTTTCGAAAATACCTTTTCTATGTAGATAATGAAAGTACAGAAAAGCTCAAAAACAAGTCAATCTGAAGGTATTCCAATGTCTTCCTGTTTGTTCTTGCGGTCGCTATCTCAACATAATGGATGTGTGCAGGAATGAATCACAAATTATAATAACTAATTATATACCATCAATGCACTTACCAAAAACTGTCTTAGATGTCTTGTAAAACTGTAGTGGAACTACGATCCTCTGTTAATATTGTGTACAACACTTTAACCTTTATAGAACGTCCTTTCAGAAAATAAGATATGGAATACGAAGTCACAGCAATAATTTACGAAAATATGCCTGACGAAGTAGATAGGTAGATTGCACAAAGTAGAACCCTAATTTTCTAACAAAGCACGAGATTAACTACGTTGTATTATTGCACTAGTAACCAATACTGCTAATCATCGCGATTCAATGTTATTTCGCAATAATCGTGTATTTATTTATTATTATCAATAAAACACCACGAAAACAACAGCGGTGAATGAACGATCAATTGATTTAAAAATAAACGCATTGTCTGTGGTATTCCAACAACGAGAGAAATAATTCCAGGTAATTTTGAAATAACTTTCAAATTTATTTTAAAGAGATATATATTTAAATTTTAACTATTTAAAACATTATTCAGTAACATTCAGATGATAAAAGTACATTAAATTTTACTCTTTTTATAATTACCATAAACAAGCTATAAATTGCCAATGTCCTTTATATCACTTCACGTCAGTGTCATAATTTCGCGCCAATATCGGAACAAACGAAAAGTTAATACCAACAACATAATTTATTGTTTATTTTTAATATTGTCACTTATAAGTTCATTGAAATAGTTAAACAAATATGTCTACTCCGTCTAAAAGGCCGTCTTCACGTGCTTCATCAGAAGCCCCGACACCGTCCCGCAGAACAAGATCTTCTCAACAACTTATTGTTCCAGAAACACCACAACGTTCTACCGGTACTCCATCTAAAGGTGAAGTAATATTTACTATTTATTAAAAATTATTACTTTTTATTTACTAAGGTAATGATTCAGTACTCCCTAGTACGTGTTAAGCGTTTACTGATAAACATTAACAAAATATCCCTATACAAAAGTTAGGTTACATTGTTGAAATTGGCTTTAGTTTATACTTTTATTTCCAGATGGCAATTCAGGTACGCCTCGAGGTACACCTCGAACTCCAAGTCATCAGGCACCAGGCACTTCACCAGCAAGGGCTCTTGCATCTAGTCCCCTTGGTAATGAACTTAATTTACGGATATAACTCATTTCTTTGCCAACCAAACTGCTTACTTTGTCTTTAAACCATTTAAAAAAACGTCAGTACCATCAAATAAACCATAACAGTTCTTGAACAATACATTAATAATGTAAATAAAATGCTTATAAGAAATATTGCCCACTGATTGTCAGCATTTTTTTAAGTTTGCTGCATATGCAATATGTGTTCTTAGAATATTGTTACAAAATGTATTAAATTCAAGCAGTATTTGAGTAACCTCATTCTTAGCAAGTATGAATCAAGTTATATATTTACAAAAATCTGAAAATGGTAAAAGATTTTCCTTTTTAATACAACTGTCTGATATACTTTTATTAACTTGAATTAATTTCTTTTTAGTTAATTAAATCTGTTCTATTTGAAAAGTACCATACCATATTCATCTGCCATAAATTATTCCCTTTTAGATTTTTTAGAAAATTTTAGATTGGTGGTTATAAAAAATTTACAACTGAACAGAATTATTCTACTTGATGTGATATTTTTAGTTATTTCTTTTTAAATCTTTCAGGAACTGACATAGATATGAGTTCACCTTTGAACTATGGAACACCAAGTTCATTAAGCACACCTCGGTCTCTGATGAGGGGCGCTATGACACCAGCCAGGCAAAGAGCAGACTTAAGAAGTCATCAATTAGCTCCGAATGTGCCTGCACCTACACCCACAAGAAAAGTAAGTTTATATTAATATCATTAAGATTGTCAAATAGTTGTGTCAACCATGAATATGATATTGGTAATAAATTGATGTGTTAACATTATGTTAAAATTATTGTGTGGATATTTACTCAAATTGTAGAAAACCAAGTGCTGTACGCACTACTAAAACTAATCTTGAAAGTGCCCATGTGATACAGGAATTGTTTAGTATAGGCTAACTGTAAGCTCGCTCACCTTCCTATAGTATAAAATAAAATTTGTTTAATTCTTATATAGTGTAACACAAAAATATAATAGTTAAGATCACTACAAATCAATTGGAAGGCATAAATGGGAGACGAATAAAAGAATGGAGTTAATAATTGAATTAAGCCATTTTATTTGTCTTCTGATTTCTTATTGCAATGGGAATGGAAATTCATTGTTTAGCATCATATACATCTTTTGTTGTGTGGCTGAATTAACACATACTTTATTTATTTTTTCAGGCTACCGATGGAGAACCAGAAGTAGCATCCAGTGAGCCTCAGCTTGTAGTTTGGGGTACAGATGTTGCAATAGCTGAATGTAGGGAGAAATTCATAAAGTTCTTGCAGAGATTTGTTGAGCCCACCGCTGTTACTAATGAACCATTGTATGAACTAAAGCTAGAGGAGGTGTGTATCACTCTAAATCAGTGATTCTCAACCTTTTTTTTGTTGCGCCACATATTTAACGATTTCAAAATTTGGCGGCACACAAAGAAAAAGATAAAAATTATTTACTTACTACAACACAGTGCATAAATAGTTTGACAAAAATTTGGCGGCACAGTGGTTGAGAATCACTGCTCTAAATATTTATGATGAAACATTTTTCATCTTTAGTCTTGGGTATTAAAGCTTTGTTTTACATATTAGCATATAGAGTAACATTCATTAAGGAAATACTTTTAATTCTTAATCTTAAAAATAAATTAACTTGGCAGAACATCATTGAATAGTTAATGATCTTATGAGACAGGTATTACTTGTTGATAAGTGAAGAAAAATTAATAAACATGATTTATAAAATAGACATTGCATTGTGGTATAATATTATTATATTGTGTGTGTTAACTATTATTCTGTGGTTCATAATAAACTAATATTTATTATTTCAGATTCATACCCTTGAAGAGCCGTTTCTGGATGTTGATTGTGAACATGTGAAGATTTTTGACTCAAAACTACATAGGCAATTTGTTTGCTATCCACAAGAGGTACTGGCTATTATATTTTATCTTAATTAAAACACAGATTTTAATAACATTGTAAATAATTTAATAAGGGCCACACTCCCGCTGATTTTCTATCACCTAACTTTATAAAGGCAAATGCATTTTTAACAAAAACCTAAAATTTTTATACACTGATTTCTTAATATCAGGTAATACCAGCATTCGATGCGGCAGTGAACGAATTGTTTTTTGAGAAATATCCGGCCGCTATACTAGAACATCAGATCCAAGTACGACCCTACAACGCACCACAAAGACACATGAGGGATTTGAACCCTGAAGGTATTTGCGCCAGATACAAATACAATAAACAATCGAAAATTTAATATACTGTAGTCTAAGTCCCACAATATCAAAAATTTACATAGAAAAAGTGGTTTCAATTTGAAAACTAGATTTAAAACATGTTCTAATTCCAAATTTTTGCTCTATTTATTACTCCATGTTGTAAGAAGAATATTTTAAGGTTTTTTTAAGGCTAAAGAATCAAAACTTCATGATTGAACAAAATTAAGTAGTTCTCAACTATTCTACTATATGAATAAACTTATGTCTATTAGTCTCTTAAGTAATATTAAATTTCAGATATTGATCAACTAGTGACCATATCGGGAATGGTGATCCGAACATCCACTATAGTCCCGGAGATGAGAGAGGCGTTCTTCAAGTGCGCCGTATGCGGGGCCGCGGCAGTAGCTGAGTTGGAACGTGGCCGGGTGCCCGAGCCTGCCCACTGCTCACATTGCAACACCGCACACAGTTTCCAGTTGATACATAATAGATCACATTTCAGTGATAAACAGTTGGTTAAGCTACAGGAAGCACCAGGTATTAGCTTCTGTTCAGCAATTAAATAGTATTAAATTAATGATTTACTTGGAACTGTGAGTTACCTAATGTAAAATTATAGATGGAAAAGTCGTGAAGGGCTGTGCGCGTTCCGATTTCAATCTATGAATTTCCGAATACTCGAAATAAAAATCGGCAGCAGAACATCACTTAAAATGACAAATATTGAAATATAACTAAGGCCTTAAGGTTGGCTAGATCCACTGATCTTGGAGGTGTCCATGGGCGACAAGAGTCGCCTAATATAACTGAACTGTATGCTCGATTGCCTTCCTATCGCATAAAAAATATACCTATATATAAAAGTCTTATGAGCTTTATCTAGTGTGTTACAAAACAAGGCCCAATAATAATTCTTATATTTTAAAACTTTGTTACATGCAAATTCGTCTATGGCAGTACTTATATCACACCTTATCTTTAATGATTATGTTAGCTGGAGTTAAAATAGTTAAATTGTATTTGATTTGAATTCCCTCCCTTACCTTCCCTTCCATTATTTTGAAATTATATAAATATTGCGGGTTGTTCAATTTTCAGATGACATGCCCGCCGGTCGTACGCCGGCGACAGTTAGCGTAATGGCTCACGGCGCGTTGGTGGAGGGCGTGGCCGCGGGTGAACGGGTGGCGGTAACAGGCGTCTTTCGAGCCGCGCCCGCGTCAATCAATCCGCGGCGGGCGACACTGCGGGCGCTGCACCGTACGCACATAGATGCGCTGCATTATCGCAAAACGCACTCAGATAGACTGCACGACATGGAAGATGGGTCAGTAGTAACGACAACAATACACAATGACTAAACTAAAGTTATCCATAACTGCTGACCCAGCAAACGTCGTTTAGATAAATATATTGCGATTAAAAGATAGGGGTCGATTGAGGGTGAAAATTTGGGGTTGTTTGTTTTTTTTATATTATCATAAACAAATAAAAAGAAACAATTTTGACCAAAAAATAAAAAAATTAGGAGTGGACCACCCTTATCATTTCGGGGATGAAAAATAGATGTTGTCCGATTCTCAGATGTACTGAATATGTTTATAGAATTTCACGAAAATCGGTCGAGCCGTTTCGGAGGAGTACAATTTTATATATTAGATAAGAATCTATTATTAAGCGTATGATATTTTGTCGTCCTCCCAGCATGTTTTATCATTCAGTGAATATAAACTAACCTCCAATATTATATAATAAAAATAAATAATATAAAAAAAAGGATTTGAGTTGTAAAATGTGATTTTTTTACAGTTGATGTAAATATATTTTCAGTAAAGAGCACCAATTTCCTCCTGAACGTGTGGAACTGTTCAAGACGTTAGCTTCTCAGCCAGATTGCTACGAGAGACTCGCTAGAGCCATAGCGCCATCTATATACGAGAACCTTGACATTAAGAAAGGAGTTCTCTTACAGCTACTCGGGGGAACCAAGAAAAACTTCAATGCCGCTGGTCGGACACATTTTAGGTCACATATTTCTACTGAGTTTTTGTTTCTGTGCTAGAAAAAAAATAATATTAACAATCAACTAAAACCATTAAGCTTAAATACAGTTTGGCTAAGATCGTACCAAATTTTTTATGCGATAGGAAGGCAAACGAGCATACAGTTCCTTTATATTAAGGGCGTTCTGACGCCCATGGACACCTCTAAGATCAGTAGATCTATAAGACGCGTTGCCAACCTTAAGGCCTTATTTATATTTCAATATTTATAATTTTAAGTGACGTTCTGCTGCCGGCCTCATTTAATTCCTATATCGAGTATTCTAAAATTCATAGACTGAAATCGAAACGCGCGTAACACTTCACGACTTTTCCATCTATGAACGGTGGTGCGTAACCCGGCCGGAACTTATAAATTGTTAAGAGTAAAATAACGAATTTAATGTAAAATTAATATTATTTAATTAATTGCAAGTGTTAAACAAACAGATCAGAAATAAATATCCTTCTGTGCGGAGACCCGGGTACGAGCAAGTCTCAGTTACTGCGTTGGGTGCACTCGCTAGTGCCACGGGCTCAATACACTTCGGGGCGTGGTTCCTCAGCCGTCGGTCTCACTGCCTACGTCACCAAGGACCCCGACACACGCCAGCTAATACTGCAGACGTGAGTTATAAATGCTTTTCTATCCGTCCACCTCAAGATCCAAAACTGTTTTTTAAAGTTAGTTAAACGTACTATAAAAATAGTTTACAAATTCTTCAATCTTATTTTTAAATAAACGTAAGCTATTTCTTTCCTTAATCGTTTTTAGGCATATTTTGAGATGCTTAAAAAATCTTGCCATAAATGTGTAAAAAATATCAGGTTATTATTGTATTTTCATTCGTCCATTCAAAATTATTGCAGAGGTGCTCTAGTGCTGGCAGATAATGGAATATGTTGCATTGACGAATTTGACAAAATGAACGATTCCACGCGCAGTGTACTACACGAGGTATATATAATATTATTTAGTCCCTTATTACTCTAATCTTTTCTGTGACGGTTAACTAAAATAAAACTTAAATTTGTATTAATTGAAAATACTATAAGTTACAGCGATATTCTGCCAAAAGATTAGTACTATAAAAAAGTTTAATGTACATAATAATATCTTTATAAATATTTTGGGATATATAATTTCAGGTTATGGAACAACAAACGCTCTCTATAGCGAAAGCTGGTATAATATGTCAACTGAATGCGCGCACGTCGATTCTGGCGGCCGCCAACCCCGCAGAATCTCAATGGAACAAAAACAAGACTATTGTCGAAAATGTGCAACTGCCACATACACTTATGTCCAGGTGAACAGGCTTTACTTAAAAACGTTTGGTGATAAAATTACCAGCTAAATTATTGTTAATTCTATTTTTGACTTCGTGTAAAGCTTAGGTTATACATCGGTCTGGCCTGTAAAACTATCAACATTTTATTAAAAATTACACACATTTTTACGTGAGATATAATGACACGATACAAACTCTCGCATTCTAGACTTGTTTCTAGTCGTAATCTAGACTTTAATATTATGAAATGTCAAAACTTTATCTTTAACTATAGAAAATTTTAATTCATGTTTTCTTTTTTCTCTTTCCTCCTAGTAGAAAATTTAGTATTGACGGAAGCTAAGTGACGTTGATAACATTATCTGTAAAATTTTTAGATTTGATCTAATCTTCTTAGTTCTGGATCCACAAGATGAGATTTTCGATCGTCGACTAGCCTCCCACCTCGTGTCTCTCTACTACCAAGATCCCGCCCAAGTGCACGAAGATGACGAAGATAT
>JAOSYY010000015.1:5060682-5071911 GCA_025727935.1 Hebomoia glaucippe
ATAATGGTCATGAATAACATGCCGTGATGTCGTGAACTGCGAGATTCTGCGGTCACCTATACTTACAATTTGTCGCAGCTAAATTAATAACATACTAGATTTTTTATTTGCAATACAGATACTAGAGTGTCATTTGAAGATCTTATGTAAATCTGCAATGTCTAGTTGAAAATTGCTTATGTAAACTTATTCTTGTGTACTTTTCTAAAAAGATTATCTAATAATAAGTACTCCCAATGTTTGACTTCAGTTGAACTTAAAAATATACCTCAGTATGTAGATAGCCTGCATATTTTAAGTCTTTACTCAACTAATTCATTATCTATTTACGGATACGTACTTGCTATAAAATATTGGGTACATTTTGATTACTCTGGATTTTTCAAGATACTCTGATATTTTTAATTGGTAATCTTAGACCTGCTATAGTGATTAAAGATAAATGATGAGTTCCGTACTGTAAAAAATATTTATGGCTTTTCAAAGGTATCTTTTAATAATAAAGTATTTTTTATAAGAATAGCGATATTATGATTAATATTTCGAACTTGTAAGTACGGGTTTTTCTATAAAAACTTTTAATCCCTTTTTAAAACCCTTCTATTTTATTTTCACAACAGTGGCAGCAAATGAACAATATGTCCTCTTCCTACTAACTATGCGATTTTGGCGTAAAAACTGTTAGATAAGTTTACATTTATTTAATATGCATTTGAAATAAACGAGAATTAATTAGAAAAATCTTTTAAAATTATAAATAACCTAAGAATGCAATCTGTATTCGGTTATAGGCTTGAATTGAATATTTTGCGGATCCCTGTGCAGCGTCCTCTAAAATAATTGCCGATAACCTTTTGATCTGAGACACTCGACATTTTTACGTTGATAAGTTTAATAAGGTTGAAACGAGAAGTCTTTATTTACGCTTATTGTATTCAGTTCTTTTAGTTATTCCTTTTTTATTTGAAAAAGCAATATGCAAATGATTTCAAAATTAAACAATTGGTATCATAACACATTTTATTTCATTGACAGTATACACAACTCGAGAGTCCGTAAAGCTTTTATCCCTCAACGAGGAAAGAGGTTTTTTGTAAATTTGACTGTTTGTCTGTCTGTGGCATTGTAGTTTTCAAATAAATAAATGGAAAAGGTTAGATGTGATTTTTTAAAGTCACAACAAAATCGAGATAATACTTAGCTATACATATTTATGTGCCGAGTTTTATTCATAATTGGTGCTCGTTAAATTAATTTTAGAACACATTCGTAAAGTAATGGAGATATTGGCCACTTAAAATAATATTTAACTTTTATTCTTAAGAATTTGGGATTTAAGGACCTATCATTAATTCGAGCCTTATACACGTCCGTCGACGTCTGTCAAAATAAGATGGTACTATGTTGACACTTCGATTGTTCTCAACGTCCACTTGTTTGAGCTTCAAAAATGATCTAGTTATTATAGACAAAGAAATATAGCGAGGGTGTAAAGAATTTTAAATTTTACCATATTATAAAATGGAATTCATCTTTGATTACAAAACTTATCTGAGCTGTCGTACATTCGCAGGTTTGGTTTTATCGTGCTCAGTTTAAAGCAAAGTCCAATTATTACTTGTTATTATCGGTGTGTAAAACGATCTTCATTAGTCATGTTATATTATCAAAACAAAAAGCAGAAAGTCAATAATATTCCAGTGTTTAATTTAATAGATACTAGTATCTAAATAAACTAGCGCTTTATACGGAATATATCTTAATAACTCAGTTTATTAAACTCAGGAATCCGAATAAAATAATTAAGGTATAATAAAAACAGTTATTAAAAGTTGAAATTTTGTGCGAAGAAAGAAATTACAGCCACCTTTAGGATGTTTTTGGTACTTTTAGTTAAAATTTAAATTTGCCGATGGGAATGTAGGCAGCGGTTCGGATTCGGTTGATCTGATATATAGCCAAATATGTATCGTAAAGAGCATTTTTACTTCTTTTTCGCACTAGGATCACATTATTTATAAATTATGACAGAAGTAATTTAAGAAATCAAACAAACGGGATCAAACTACATTTTAGACTGCAGTATCAAACTATTAATGATATATCTACGACCTCTGGCGAAGCTTCTCTTATTAAAAAAATTAAAGACGTGAATATGTCAACAACATCAAAGTATGTTAAATATTTTTAATAAAAACAAAGGTAAATATTAATGAACCCTAAGACATGACTCTACATTAAATTGGTGAAAGCCTTAATGGAATTCATGCAAGAGCATTAACTGGTAAATTATGAATTTTATACAAACAATATTTGAATTAATCTGTCGTAAAATAAGAAGGCAACGAACTAACTGATACCTGCGTTTCTTTATTCTGTTATTATTTAAGTATGTTTGCCATAGACTGTTCGTAAAGGATTTATTCTATTTTTCAGCAATAAATTTCTCGCAACTTTCGAAGAACTTAACTCTAACGTCTAATATATTATATAGGATAGAGTTTTATAAATAGATCTTAAATCTTTTATCGTCTCTGTAACTACAAACCGATATAAGATAAATTTAAATAATAAATATACACGTTCGTAGCAGATTTATACAGTTGTATTTTTACAACTTTTGACAGGGGTGAGTAAGAACTTTTGGTATCTGAACACTGGATTTATAACAAGTAGATAAATAGTATAAAGTATTTACGACTCCAGAGATGGAATTTTTAAATATACATGTCCCCTTATCTTAGGAATATTTTAAATTATAATAAATTGTAGTGTTTAAGGAAACTATGTTAAATATATGTTTGGAAACTGCTCCCGAATACGAAAACAGGTGATAGTACTGATGACACCTTTGATGAAGGGACAGAATAAAGTTCGATTCTGATTAAAAAAAAAACATTATTTTAAAAAGTTTTATTAACATTATTTCGCTCCATCATCTTAGTCCAGATGTTTTTGTTATCATGCTTCATTGCTGGTTCTTTTTTTTTTTAGTAAAGTAATGTATTTTTTTATGAAACTATCGTTTCATTTAGCTGAACTTACAATATGAAGCGTAAATAATGCTAATAAAAAGTGTTAATAATATGTCTTTTTTTAGTCAGGGTCGATTTTTTTCCGTCCTTTCATCAAAGGTGTCATTAGTACTATCAGCCATCTTCGTTTTCGGGAGTAGTCCCCCAAACACCCTGTATTAAAAAATATATTATGTTTAATTTTATACGTGTAATCAGATAAGCGGTATGTATGTAGAAAGGAAACTTTTTATTTTAATCGTTGACCTTTAAGTGCAATAGTGTAGAGAAGTTGCAGACAGATCATTAAGCCATGTTTACGAGACCACCAAGTGAAACAATTGATGACAATGGGTTGTCCTCGGAGATTGGACGTCCAAGTAGATAGACTATGGCGATTTAAGGTGTATGTAATGCGAGAAATCAATAAGGATTAACAACAAAAAACAGTTTTAATTAAGATTTCTTTATATTTAAAGACTTGCTTCAAAGTCATTCTTATTTAAATATAATACTTTTAGAATATCAGATACATTTTACAGATAAATTTAATATAGTGTATGAGAATAAAAACGAATTTTTCATTTCAAATATAATTCATATGAATCTATAAAACTTGTTTGCGGCGAACATCCTCATTTTTATATTCTATACAAAACAATCGTAAAAGTCATATTATTATGAAGAATTTGTTCGGATGTCAAAACAAACATGTTATTAAAAATTATCTACCGCGATAGATTAACACTTGCGCCCTTTAACCCTGGATAACATCTGGGCGGGCGGGCCGCCCGCTACCAGTAGCCATCCAGTCCTGAACCCACGCGCGTCTCATGCAAACGCTTCTAAACTGGAACAACTTTGAACACTTTACAAGTGAAGTGATTTGTGAAGTGTGAGATTGTTGTCCGGATGTTAGAACTTTTTGGTGAGTTTAAAAACTTTTTCTCTTGTTTTCTTATAGTTTTACAATATATTTTTATAATTGAATAAATTATATATTAATACGTGAAGCTAGAACTTCGCATCTTTTTTAAGAGTAGGTCTTAAAAGTTAATATAGTTAACGTCCATATGGAAAAGTGTTAGGAAACTAAAATTTATTTATAGGAGTTAAAAGAAAATGCAAGAAAATTTTTACAAAAATAAATACTAATGACGTTTTTGTTTTGACTACTCCACGATAAGTAATATAATCTGTGAATAAAACGTGTTCTAAAAATAATATCTAGCATAGAAAAAGATATCGTATATTATACATTTTAAACTCTAAATTTTAGATATATTTTTTAAATCATAATCTGACGCGAAAATATAGCTTAACGCTTCTTCATATTTATCAAAATTACAGCATAAGGTTACTTACAAAATGATACATTAAAAAGTTATACTTTTCGCCAGTTTGATCCAATTTTATACTTTCATGCCCGCAGTAAATTGTCTAATTCAGCGGTTTCAATACTCTTTAGTAAGGTACACAGATAATATATTTCTGATTGTCCCTTAACACTCGTGTAGGTACGATCATTAAAGAGAAATCATTTGCAATTTATTATATATCAACTAATAATCATAATAATTAATTTATAAGCAATCAACGGTAATACACAGAAGATGATATTAATAGTAAATGCGATGATGTACTAACGACTAACAGATGCAAAGTTCGTGATTATCTAATGTTGATACACGGAAAGATGAAAGCTAAGTGTGTTGGGTGCAATACAATTGTTAACACTGCCTAAAGCTACGAATACTATAACAACGTCGAGAGCTTTAAAGCTGTTTTAATAACAAGAAAGAGAAAACATAGGACCGTGTACATTGCGACATCCACAATGAATGTTATATACGATCATGCTTATATAAATAATTACAATTATTCTTCACGGTTCTTAATTGTTTACGATTATAAACCATATTTAAAAACTTCGATTTTGGTTTTAAAGTAAAATTTTCCTTATTGCATGTTATATAATCTTTGTTTATAATAATATTATTTATTAAAAAAATAAAGTGAGACGAGTACGTGTTTGGTAGTTACGAAATGTCTTAAATTTTCCGACACTTTTTACAATGCAATAACAGATTTTGATGTTTGAAGTATATAGTTAATTATTATTTAAATTATTTTGCCTGTAGAGAGTCGATTATTCGATTTTTCGTGGACACTAGCTACGATCCAGCTGTACCTATTTTTGTCTCTGTTTATTTCCTTATCTTCAATCGGATACCTTCTTTTTTCCTGGGTACTTAAAATACACATACAACTACTTACTTCCCCGATCTAGTAAGTTGGATAAGTCTAAAGAGCTAGATTTGAACCACTGTTTACACATTCAAATAATATAGAGGTGCACACCGAAATAAAGTGACCATAGTACAGACATGTATTATATACGCGCCCCGGTGTCACTCGTGTCACAATATCTTTATATAATTTTCAAATTATAGCAAATGTGTTATTATTTGTTTTATGTATACGCTATGTTTTTATAAATTCATTAAAATCCGTTCGGTAGTTAGCGCGTTAGAGAATTACAAACATTAATTCATACTAATTTTCGAGATTATAATATTAGTAAGGTTACACGTAGTAGGCAGGATGGCTATAAAATATATTTTAAGATATTGAGGAGTACTGAATTACTGTGTATATTTAAGAAGTTATTATCTTTTCCTTAAGTTATATTTCAAAGGGATTTAGGGACACGTGGATTGGATGAATTTTGATTCCTATCCGTTACACCGACACGTCGAATGCCACGTGAGGCATTCCACTAAACGTTTTTCAGACGCTTCTCATGTTTATATAATCATCTAGTGATATGTGATAAAATAACATTTTGATTTATAAAATTCTACATGATATTAATAATTTCAGCTGACCATAAGCGATCTTTATAAGTTGTACATATAAAAAGAACACGTCAGCTTCCGGTTTCAAAAATACCGCGTTTGGGAAGCAACTACTTTGCCCAGACAGGTATATGAAACTTAAAATGTGTTGCGAAATAAAACTAAAAATTAACTATTTTCATATTTAAAAGGAATCGTTGCATAAATTTTACTCACACTAAATATCTATAATTTGTTTGTGTTTCATGAGAGTTTAGCGATGTTTTTATATCACGAAATCAACGTATTGATTTTAACTGACGACGCGTTATTTATTCGACAATTAGATCACCGTTGTGAACACATTTATCAAAAGAGTATCTATGTTGAAATGCGTGCGTCATAACATGAGTCTTACACACCCACAAACAAATAATATTAAAAAAATATACAAAATCATTGAACCTTAATCTATTAACCTAAGAAAAAACTTTTAGATACGACACAAATAATCTTTTATTTTATTTGTATTCTTTCACTAATAATAGTGAAAGAATACAAATACTCGATAGTATTAGATACATGTCGTATAAACGAGTACATGCATCTAATACTAGCTTTTGCCAGCGACTTCGATTTTTACACCTTGGGTTACATTATTGGAGATAAATATAAGAAAAACATAATATATATTTACATGCATTTGTAACAACGCTGTTATAATAATCCAGCAGACACTGATTATATGTAATTAACTCTATCCATTTTTGTTAAATTAACGAACTAGTTTCAAAGGTTTTGCGAAGTTTATGCCTTATCAAATTCGCTCCGGGAATCAACCTTCACTTTCCTTTGATGTTTCAGTGTTAAGACTAAGGTAAACATTAACCTCTAAATACCATATACATGGTAGTATGTAAATTTCAGCGTAAATTCATACCAATTTCAATTTGAGGGGATTCTCGTTTACTATACTTTTAGCGCTTCTTCAACTAGTGTTATTAGTAATCCGTATTTGTAAGAAAATGTATATTGTAACAGCTAATATTATTTTTACGCTAAGGCTTACTTACACCCACGATTTTACTCCAAATTCAAGAATAGAATCGACTTTTTTGCATTGTTTTCAACAATGTAGGAGTTATTTAAAGAAATCAGGGAAACTTTAAGAGCTTTTCTTAATAATCTTATAAAAATTGATATGATCGTGTTTTCAAAATTTCGTGTAGGCTGAGATTTTGTTTAAAATAGCTTGCCGATGGTCTGTCATAAATATCTTGAGAGGTTCTTAACTCAAGAACCGTATAGGAGGTTGGACAGTCTAATTGAAAATTAATCAATTAATAATTCACAACGCTCCTTAATTCGAGCTTTCGAGATTCTGTAACCTAAAGTCTTAAGGTACCGTTTTCATTCTCACAATTTTCTGGCCATACTGTTTTTATTTAATAACTAGCAGTTTTTCGCGGTTCCACACACTTAAAACTTATATCACCACTAACGATTCGCCCTTGCTTTGCATGTGTAAAATTGTTTTATTTGATATAAAACTATTCTTTTAAGTTAAACTAATTTACATGCAGTAATCTAAAATCGGTCTAATAATTTCGTAGTTTGCAACAACGTAAACATGATTGGCATTTACATGAGATTAAGCTTTTTTCGTTGCGTTTTTGTTTTGCATTTAAAAATATTCCGGGCAATGTAACCTATTACATGTCCTAAACAAGCTCATATCGTAAATCGCAAAAATCATAGTATTGTAACGAGTTATAATATATAAATGATGTTTTGTCTCGCCCTTCTTTGTATATTTGTAATAATCTAATAAAAAACGAGAACCAATTACATGAAAACTTAAACAGCACAGTTGAGTCATCAAATTCGCTCTTAAGTACAAATTAATCGTAATATCTTACGAACGTTTTTATACAAAAGTTTCATTTCGATCTGACACTTAAAAAGTTATTTAGTTCACGGATTTCATAACTTTGTTTATTAGTTCTATCAAAACCTTAGAGATGTCCATTTTTATTTGAAGTTCTATGTTTTGGGACAAAGTATGGCAGGTAATGAATCGAATTCAGCTAAAAATCGTCCAAAATTCCTAATGTAAGATACACTCGAAGCGATACGACCCTCATTAACATACCGTTTCTTTACATTTCACCGGACCCATTGTAATTGAAACGCTATGGGTGTTCGGGACTTAAAACGTAAGACGGAATCCATCCACGAATTCCATCTGTGAGATAAATGTTTCAATTACCATCCATTTCCTTTTGCACAAGTTATTTTAATAGAATGGGACGCCAAACGAGCATATAGTTACAGGTTAGTATCTAAAAGACACGTTGCTAACCTCAAAATTGGACTTGACTTAATAATTAATTTTATTATTTGTCTTTGCTACAAAATTTTGTATATAACTTGATTAATGTTACACTTTTTATTTATGTTTACTCTCTTCTCTGTCTATCCTTAAAAATGATGTAAATACGAATTTGAGAAAGGAATGTTAATAATTTATTGTTAGTTAAGAGGAATGCGCTAATCAAATAACCTATTTATTTATCCATTAGCATGTTAAACTATTACAAACACTTTAATAAGCCCAATCAATCCCGCTGGTAACATATCAGTTTCTACCAACCATATTTTTCCTCCGGATATACTTTTAGATTTTTTATTGTAATCGTTTATCGGTGAACCTTGTTTATCCAGTAAATACACAGGTTATTTGTCGGAAATAATTTTAATATCGAAATTCATTATCCTATTACGCATTGCGAAAAATCCTTGCTTTTACAAGTGAAAAAACAGGCTCAAACATGGGATCAGATAGCTACGCTGATTAATTAGAAAGATCATTTAATATTCGGCATTCCCGAATTTATCTTACGTTATTTGGTCAAGAGGTTTTATTTGATGTTCTTTAATTATTACGAGTCTGTTTATTATGGGTACTCATTGTATAATATTATATGTGGTGGGAGGAACTCCGGGGCTTGGTCACGTACCAACGTTTACACATGGAAAAGTCGTGAAGTGCGCATTTCGATTTCAGTCTATAAATTTCCGAATATTCTAAATGAAAATAAATAAGGCCGGCAACAGAACGTTACTAAAAATGACAATTAATTTAATATGGCTTAATTAAGGTTAGCAACGCGGCTCCTACTGATCTTGGAGGTGTCCATGGGCGGACACGAACCTCTTAGTATAGGTGCAATGTATACACTTTTGCCTTCATATCCGTCCTATGGATGGAAAAAAAAACAAAGATTATTCTTTGTTTTTTTACTTATATTACTTTGTCAATTCTCCGGAAAGTCATTATAAATTCTTATTTACTGTAACAATCAGACGTTTTGTTTTCATTAAAAATTTTCCTTATTATATCTAAACTGCAAGTTAATTTATCAAATTGGGGTTCGCATATTGAACTAACAATTTAATAGTAAGCAACTTTTGTTATATAATTAGCAAGAAACTATTAATTATTGCCGTTATTGTTATTCAGAATGTGTCCTAAGGTAATTAAAGGACAGTTAATTTAATTTTCACGGACTGCCAATATCCCTTACTGCCCTTAACCTCAATTAAGTGGCTCCCGAACCATTTCCTCTCCAGTATGTTGACTGCGAAATTCATTTTAAACATTTAATTTATCTCGAGAATTTGTTTTTGTCACTCAAATCTTAAATAAAGAACGTAATATGTTGATAAAAATGTATGATGCTTCGGAAAATGTTCATTTACTGAACTGAAGTTCGGTAAATTAAAATTTTCCGGGTCTTATAACAATTATCTATAGTATGTAATATCATAGCTTTTTAATTTTAACCTTTGAAATATTGATACGGTTACATCCAGGAAAATGTGAGGAAAAACATTTCAGTAATGCGACGTAAAAAAGATCTGAAAAATCCTATTCATCATTACGCTGACATGTGAAATTGAGAACGGACAACATGTGTTCACCAAGTGGAAAATACCTTGAAAACTTATCATACAATTAGCTGGTAATGTTTCAACTTAAATCAAAGACGTCAACAACTTAAATTTAGTTTGAACCATTGGAGGATATTTTTTTACTTTTTGCTACATAAAAATACAACTTTTAGATTTTATCTGACAGCTACTTATTGTACGTATATATAGGGTGTTTGGGGACTATTCCTGAAAACGAAGATAGGTAGTACTAATACCTTTGATGAAGGGACGAATAAAATTTGATCCTGACTAAAAATAATAATATTTTAAACAAGTTTTTTTAGCGTTCTTTTGCTCCATCATGTTAGTCCAGCTGTTTTTGTTATCATTCTTCATTGCTGATTCTTTTTTTTTAGTAAAGTAATGTATTTTTATGAAACTATCTTTTCATTTAGGTGTACTTACAAGATGGAGCGTAAATATCTCTAATAATTTTTTTTTTCTTCCGTGCCATCATCAACGATGTCATGAGTACTATCATTTGCTTTCGTTTTCGGGAGCGGTCCTCTAACAACTTGTATTTACATGAAGTGAAAATTATCTATAATTTTTATGCAAAATGTTCATATGAAGATGTTCGATAAAATTTGCCTTATTGAGATGAACTTTATATAAAAATAATTGGCGAAAAGTTACAATTATATAAAATATTAAATAATGTAGTTGCTTTAACTACATTATTTAAGAATAATTTATATTTTTATTTTAAAATGTAACTAGACTCTATTTTTACTGATTACTCGTTGTCATCTTTTTATTATTACACGTTAATTCGTCATTTGCAATTTCTATTTTCTATATCAACAACGTCCTTAGCTTGTTAACTAAGAACATTGCTATCCACTAGAAAGTCGAGGCTCATCCTTATATTGAGGGTCCCAAAGAACTTCAGTTATTTAAAGACGAAGTGTTTGCATTAGATGAGAATATATAGTTAAATATGAGTAGCTTCAACTGATTCAATTGAAGGCTTTTAGCAAGCGACATGTCAATCGCTTTTCTTGTCAAAGTTGTCGTATACCTACTTCAAATGTTAAATGTAATATATTACTAGATGTAACCAACATAAATTTAACACTTTTTTAATTTTATTTTGTACGACATGTTTTACAAAGATGTTATTCAAAATTTTGAAAAAAAAATTCAATAGCGTATTATTTGTTGATGTCCTTTAGTTACTGAAGCATAGTTTCTATCATCTGATGGAATCAACCAAGTCCTCTAGGACAGGTAGTCGTCTGTTTATCTGTAAATTTCTAATTTGTTCTTACTGAATGATGGGATTATTTAATCAAAGAAACAAACAATGCTCATAAATCTATTAAGTTACCGTACCGCTCAGTGTGAGCAGACTCGAATGAAATTTTTGTAGCGAGCTTCTT
>JAOSYY010000015.1:5097512-5116427 GCA_025727935.1 Hebomoia glaucippe
AAATTTCACGAAAATCAGTCGAGTCATTTCGGAGGAGTATAGGAACGAACAGTGTGACACAATAATTTTATATGTTATATATATAAAATCAACACGGCTAAAACCATGGAGTACTGCTATCATCAACATTGCCTCTAAAAATAGAGTATATAATATACATAATGGTCGCGAGTAAAACTACGGTACAGCGCGAGTTTCATTAACAATATTATTTTAATTTAACTCGTCTATAAACCTCGATATTTCGTTACACAGCTATATGACGGCTTAATTGTCCAAATATTATTATGATATTAGCCCGCTTAATAATTTCATTACATTTAATGGCCAGACACAAATTATACATTGATAAACAATTCATCGAACAATCAACGGTTGTATTTGGAGTTGTAGACAAGTTTAGTTATAAATATCTTCAAACATTTAATCATTAGCGTTTATTTTACACTAGTTCCCCCAGCGACTTCGCTCGCTTTCACTTCGAATTTTGAACCGTGAGTTACATTATTGGAGTTTTATTAAGAATACCTAACTTTTTTACTCTAATCTCATGAACCGCTGGTCCGATTTGAAAAATTCTTTCAGTGTTGGATAGAAATTTTATCAAGGAAGGCTATATTATATTTTCAAGTTACGGATGTTCACTGAAAGTCCAATAATGTAAACCAAGGTGTAAAATTCGAAATGAACGCAAACGAAGCCGCTAGCAAATACTACTATTCTATACAATCCCGACATATCTATCGCGAAAATTTCGCTTTGTCTCGTGATGTAATCAACACGAACACATTCAACAACGAAGATAATGAATACAATGGTCTCGGAAACAGAATTCATGAATTTCTGTCAACTGCTTTGGTTCACGTAACCCTTAATTTTGCCGAGTTACTTGTGACAGTGTTTTTATTCCTCATTCGCGTATGAGGGCTGTCATGTAAATTGTACATATTTGTTATTTACTCTTTAAAACGACGTACAGAACATTTTTTATACCCGACAAAACAGGGGTATAATGTAAAAGCTGACATTAATGGTTCTTAGCTATAAGTGGTACACGACAATTTTGCCAAGATTCGTTTTATATATATAACTGGTGATGGTGATAATAATGGTGGTGGTGGTTTTGATACTGATGATAATGTAACAAAACTATTCTACTATACTCAAACTTAAGTCATCTGGATGATATAGTTCATAACAACGACAGCTGCACTTTGTATCTAAAATTGTATATTTCCAGAGTAAACTTACACTGCCTGTACATTTAAGACATACAAAGCTTTCAAAGTTGCTCGATTGCCATATATTGAATTTCCTAAACGGAAGCTTCGGAATGCGCCGGAACTATAATTCGCTCAGTTCACCGTTCAAGAGAAAGTTTGTGTTATAAAGCTCTTTAAAGAATCATGAGATTTTTCTTACATATTTAGTGTCTTAATAAAAGACAATTATGTGATTTATTTTAAATATAAAATTACGTTTTTCACTAAAAAATAAAAATTGATAAGACCATCAGCAAAATGTCATTATGAAATAATAACTTATGTAACATGGCTAAGGTTTTTAGATTGGCAATGGGTCTTTCAGATGTACTGATCTTAGAGGTGTCTATAAGCGACAGGAATCGCTTAGTGTATGTGAACTGTATGCTCGTTTGCCTTCCTACAGTATAAACAAAAGTAAGTCTCCAAAAAAAATAAGGACCTCAATATTTATTTGTTTAAATATGAGTATTATGCCAGATGTAAAGTTATTTTTTTTTCTTCTCGAGTTCACCTTTAATTATTTAAATTTTAAACAAAAAATGCCTTAAGAATTATACATATAGTTATACCAATTATATGTTAAGTGGCAAAAATAGAGACTACGGTCGCCATTTTGGAACGTCATTAAAAATGTTAAAAATAATGAACTTTATATTCACTGTTCACATACATCTGGCAAATGTTCGCAAGTTGGCAACACCTTTCATTTCACAGATAAATAGTGTAACTATTCATACATATAATATCAATTAACTTAACATATATCTAGTGGATAATGATTTTACTGTCGCTGCACCCTTAACACAATGCTTCAAAAGAACTTCAATAGCCAAGTCGATGTAAGGCCTTGTAAATAATTAAATGGAGCTCTGAATATTATAGCGTGAGGGTTACCAGACGCAAAACATCGCTAAATCCCATCGGAATACAAAATATCAAACCTTTTTGTTATATTAAACCGGTTGAAAACTCTTAATTCATTCTGTTAAGCTCTAAAGCCTAAATGCTTAACACAAATTAATTTTATATATTTTTGTTATAATACAACCACTTCAAATGGCAAATATCGGTGATTCATATACGATTTATACAACATAAAATCATTATATTTTTATCCTGACATTTCCAAGAGACCTATAGGATTTGAATAAAGAACATACAACTTTCAGATTTAAATTAAGAACGTCTAGATACAGTTTATTCTTAAGTACAGTCAATAACGTAGCTGTATACAAAGCGCTTATGTATAATAACATTAAATAATAATGTAATATATAAGGCCATAAATAACGAATGGAAAATAATAAGCCGTCTGCGCGCCTTCGACGGGTTTATCAATTTCGTTGAGATATAAATAATTCTCATCTTCAAGTGCACGCATTCAATGGCCTATTTTCACAAGCAGCCAATACAAAATACAATATCTTACTTATTCGTTCATATTGATTGCTAAATATTAGATTATTCAATTGTTCATTGAACAAAAGACAGACATTATTGTACAGTTGTGTGCGGACGTAAGTATAGAAGTTTTATAAGATTGACATGTGTGTCGCTCTGTTTGATAGTCTGTAGCGTTTTTGTTCTAAAACGAATATTTATATCTAACGTGATCGAAATAGTTTTTAATTGATGAAAATTTCTGCAGTTATTTCATGATTTATAGAGGATTATCTAAAGTGTTTGTTAATACAATTTTTATGGAGTTATAACTATTGGATTTATAAAATACAAACGAAAACCTACACATTTACAATTTAAATCTTTTTGAATACATCTTTATCAGTGATAAAATTTTATATTCTATTAATCTATTGGATATCCTACAAAGTTTTAACTAAAATAGAACATTGTTGAAATACACTTAGTAAGTCGTATTGTTTAAGGAGGTAAAATTTCAATTACATTTCAATTAATAGGCAGGCGTAAACAAAAATGACAAATTACCTACCGATCGTTTAAAATTTTCCTACAAATTATATAACACAAGTTTCATCCGTAAAATATTTATAAGACCTTGTTAAATTTTAATTGAAAAAAAAAAATTAAATGTCTATTTGTAATATTAAAGTAACAACTTTGGACAAAATTCGTATGAAAGTATGTTTATTCAAGACAGAAATACAATTTATGAAGCTTTTCTGTCTGTTTGTTGCAGTTACTTATCAAAACAGCTGGACCAATTTTAAGAGGAATTTCAATTTTACCTAATGATGTAAGGAATCACTTAAGTTTTTATTAAATCATGTCTACATTTTTTGGAATAGGAAAGCAAACGAGCATACAGTTGACCTACACTAAGCGATTCCTATCGCCCATGAACAATTCTAAGATCAGTAAGTCTAGAAAACACGTTGCCATCCAAACTTAAGACTTTAGCCATATGACATCATTTGTCAATTTTAGTGACATTCTGTTACATAAAATCAATGCTGATAAATCCAAAGGCTGTAGAAAAGTGAAAAATAACGCGGCTGGCATGGCGTTGCATTGCAACTGATTAATAAAAATATTGACGCTCTGCGTAATTATAGATCTACAATGAAACAAACCATTATTACCATACCATGAAGGGCAGTCACGGTAAAGAGATGGCTAACAATGCAAATAAACTAACTCATTGGGCATTACATGTGTGATAAGATAACGATTGCGGAAAAACATTGTACTTGCGATTGTAGAGTAAAAGTATTGGTGAAGGTTAAATTATATCTGAAGGAATGTCCACATTGTTTTTTAACGAGATAAACTTTAGCACAATTAAAATAATAAGTATAAAAACAAGTATAAAGAATTCTTATTAAATATAACAGATTCTGATATTTATAATTTAGCTAACCGAGCTATATTGACTGGTTAGACATACTACATACTACATGACAGTTTTTGACATTTCGTCAAAGTTCAGCCGCAGCTCCTGAAATCATTATTAATAACATTTTAAACTTTTCAAGGTTTTTCTCAGAACATTTATTGAAATTAAAGAACTATCAAATAAACTTCCTCTATATAATTTATAGTCCATGACGTATTAAAATACGACACTAAAGAATAGTATTAATGAAGTGTTTTATTGCATGCAAAGCAGTTTTTGTTTCAATGCCTTAAAATTGTTTAAATGTGAAAAATTTTATCACATACTTTGCATATGTTTTAGACGTAACTAATGTTATAAATGCGATGTGAGTTACGGTTGTCCGTCTCAATCGCTGAACTAGTTTTGATGCATACAGAAAAACTACTCTAAAAATGGTCATCTGTTTCCCAATAACATTTTTTTTATTATTATTGGTGCTGAAAAGATATACAATGTGGTTTCTTATATTTAACACCAGTAACTGGGCAATGATTTTGTGGAGGAGCCGCTAGAGACGCTATTTGATACGTTTCGTGTCGGCTTCCTCCTCTATTTCTTTATTTAGTTGGTGTTTATAATGTAAATTTAAAATAGTACTTAAAAGTAAAGGCTTAGTCTTATTACTACGATTAAGGATAACAACGGTTCCCAATAACATTAGTAATATTTAAAAATTGTCATTCAGGAAGGAAAAGATGGATTTCAAGCATGAAATAATACGATCACAATGAATACCTAGGAATAGATCGAAAATAGAGAAACTCATCGTTATTATTCTCAGAAATTGAATATATTTCACAAAAATGATATATTCCTTCAAATAATTCGCTGTCAGTTTATTACCTTCCCCGTTTGTTTTACTATGATTACATATTCTGTATGACGTGTTGAAAATAAAGCGTGTTTACTTAGCAGCCGACCATTTTAGCATGACGTGACTACCCAAACTATCCTTTGTTTGATTAATGATAGTCGTACATCGTTTATCTAGTTTTGTGCAAAATTTCAATAAAAATCAAAAGCTGTCAGGTAAAAACAATACATCAAACATTTCATTATGTCTACGTCAATAAAGTCGAAATAAATTTTACAAAACTGAACGCCTCTTATTGTCATATCTTAAGTTCATTTAACACTTAATTTTAATCTTATCATATCACTTAATTGATTTTTGCAATAAACCAATTGCATTTCAGTTAATTTCCTAGATATTGTTTTATTATACTAAAATCTCTGTTGAAGTCATTTTAATTTGTGATTTTTCATGATATTTTTATGTTATATACAATAGAATCTTATTTAATAAATTCAAATTCTAATGTATATAAAAAATGTACAAAATTAAAATGTCAGTAATCGATTATTTTACTTTGCGATCAATAAAATTAAGGTCAAATAAGTTCATTGAACGACATCAGTATTAATGCTAATGGCAACAATTAAATGAAGATCTTGAAACATTCCGCCAATTACGGTAATTAATAAATTTAGAATCGCCCAAAAAAATTTCACATAATTATTTCCAATTTAAGATATCTATAATTTTAGGTGTTTTTAATACATAAAGAATTGACACAAAAGTATAATTTTTATTGTAGGAAGGATATAGTTTTTAAAAATTTCATTAATTGGCTATAAAAATTATACGATATTTAATGGTCTGCAAAGGTTACGAAGGAATGAATAATATTATTAGCATTTATAACCTAAATGTCAATAATGCAGATAACCTATTTGTTCCTCAGAAACTCCTTTGTCACTAAAAGAATGCATAAATTGTATACAGTTTAACTTACCGTTTTAACTTCATTGTTAGAAGATTTCGCATTGGACATCGCCTTTATCATCCTACTGGAGTTATCCAAAAGACACTTTTGAATGCTCATAACTTGGTTTTTTATAACCACTGCACAGAACTAATTCACATCATTGGCAAAGTTACACGTCACTTTACAACACTTAACCCATAAGGAATTGTTGTAGAACAAACTCACATTTCATACTGAAATAGTGAAACTCGCGGCGTGTTAGGTTATATCCATTGATTAGACGTAAGAAAGTTTTGGATTAGTTGGAGGTGTGACACACGCCCTCCACAGACGAGGACTAGAGCCCGACTGGGCTCAGGGCCGTGGGGCGCTGGGTGATTGTTGCGGACTGCGGACCGCAAGGCGCAAGTTGCCAGCTGCTGTCATTGGCGCCCCTTGCCACTTTTATCGAAACAAGGAACATTTAGGTCATATGTGACCCTCATTGCATCTCCGTAATCTCCAAGGAGTTTTTATATTAGTTCTAGAAATATTAAAAATAGTTCTACTTACACTCTATAGATGAAAATCAACATTCATATCCCAGACTACAGTTAATTATCTTTTATTACTTAAAAATAAATAGAATGAATATAACATTCTCTAATTACTTTTTAAATACTGATATAAAATAACTTACAAAAAGTGACTCTATGGGCTATATTTTTACAAAATAAGTCTACATTTTTTAAAGCATTGTCGTCTCCTTTTAACTTTGCTTATAATTATTAAACAGGAGCTAATTTTTGTTTAATAATAAGGATAACGATGATATTTAATTACATTTTCACGATTGAATAACATCTATCAATTAATTAGAGTGAAAACAAGAGGTCTATTGTAATGTTAATTAATACAGATTTCCGTTACTAACTAGTTTGTTCGCGAAGATAAATAGTTAATTCTCCAGGTGCTGGTCCCGGGCAAAATAATTTGTTGTTTGGAGACCAACCTATATAAATACTTAACATTGTCTATTCATTAAGTTAAACAGCACTTATCAACGTGTGCACTTAGTAAAAAAGGAAAATCTAAATAATAAACATAAGTAATATAATATAATTATATAATTAAAAATATTTAGAAAAATAGTTCCATTAAAAAAAACCTACGTCGCACGTAATAATATTTATTTTGAGTATCATTGTATAATCCCGTTTTTCATTAATTTAACGTCACATTCGTAAGTTCCACCAGTCTATATGCCTTCGTACATAATGCAAACAGTTAGCGATTGAAATTTCTTCCCTATGTTTTTTCCAAAGACAGCTAAAAGTCAAAATAAGGACAAATAATATGAGTTTTGTCTTAGCAAAATAGACAGTATTACAACTATTTTCATAAAATAAAAAACTTATTCGTCAGTAAATTTACAGATTTGTTAATTCAGTTAATTACTTCGTAAGTTTATATGGCAATACGAGCTCTAGGAGACGCATAAGCTGTCTCAAATGTTGCCACTGTTAATTAATGCGATCAAGATTTATTGCCTTACCTTATATGATAATTCTAGTTACGATGCAGTGTTTGATTTGTATCTATCTCTACTTTTGGTTTTTACAATGAAATACAACGAAAATGTCACGGTACCAACAATTAAATATTCTTTTGTTCCTTAATTTTTATATAGGCTTATACTAAAATCGAATAAGATATAAATTACACTAAATTTTATATAATTCCCAAAATCTTTTTCATAATTGGAAACAGATAAAATATTATTTAAAAATGAATTAATTATAATCCTTTCCCATTATTATATCATCATGTTCAATGATATAAAAATATTAAATTTATTACAATATTTTTAGACACTAATTCAAACCTGGTGGTCAATAGAAAAAAAAATTAAACTATTATTACATTTATATATGTTTGCTTACTAATCTAATTTTCAAAGTCTCAACTCCGTATTTACATGTAGTTGAAATTAAATAAATTATTTAGATTTTTTTGCCTAGTTATGATAATGCTTAAAATTCTATGCAATAATTTCGCAATCCCCACAAAGATGGCACTACTATAGCTGCATCAACACTTATGTAAGTTCTGTAATTAGTAACAAGATGGCGCTTCTTAGAAACCGTTCTCAGTACTTTTTTGTTTGTCATTTGACATGTTTGTGCGTCGTGTGTAGAAATGATAACGTTCTATAGTTTCGGTTCGTTATCTCATTTTCGTTCTATAAAGCCCTGTGAAATTACGTACAAAAGTATTGGTAAGATAATCATTTCATTTCTTCATTAATTATTTGTCTGAATATTAAATAATAGGTAATTTAGTAAACACGTTTACATACAGCAGTAATTCTATATAAATAATAAGAAAATTCTTCCTAAACTAATTCCATTCTTCCTAAAAAAAAAACAAATTCCAAGTTCAAAAAGTAATTATACGTAATGGTTAAGAGAACTAAACAAAATTAATTAAAATTTTATAAATTGTATCACGTAACAATGTTTATTGTTAACAGCCAAAATGTGTTCCCGAACGCCAGACCCAGCTAAAGTACAACTTCGTAAAGAAATAGCTGATGCAATTGCGAAGATGTCCACAGAAGAGAAAAATCGGCAATCACAAATTGTTTATAATAAGGTAATAATTATTATAGTACCTTTTTTCAATTATTATTTATAAATTGACCTTGTTTGATCAATAATGTGCAAATTATTACTACTGGCTGGAATTATAAGTGGAATAATTACTTCATATGGTAAGAAAAAAGGTTCGAAGATTATTTTGAAATTTCTTATTATCTCGGTAGATTTTTACGCCGGATATATAGGTATTCGATGTTTGATGTGTCTGGTTGTGGATTTGTTTTTTGCGTGTTAACTCCTTAATGAATGAGTCGATTTCGATTTTTTTTTTGTTATAAGCTGATATTCGCGAGATGTTTTAACAATCATTTTGTGTGAAGGGTTTACGTCGGTACTTAAATTTTATAATGTTTCCATTCGGGAATCGTACCCACAACTCTTTAATTAAGACACACACGAACGATAGTTACAATACATTATTGTACCTATTGTAATACATTATTGATCATGTACGAGTTATTGAATATATTCAAAACAAAAATTTACGATATAATAATCTGTTTATTATGACATCAAGTTAACCTTTGTAAGTGATGCTGACGTCTGTCTGATTAAAACCGCGTAGTTGCAAATATTTTCTAAATTCAACATTTCTTTCGCAAGGCCGTTTCTTAGTTTTGCATATGTGTTATTTTTGGATATTCACCAATTTTTAACTAATGAGAGGTGCTTTGAATTGTGTTTAATAAATACCAAACCTTGTAATTACCATCAAAGAATTTATAAGTTTCTTGTCTCATAACAAAATGTTGAATTTCTATAAGGTTTGCGTCTATACCTAAGGTATTTTATGGCCTTAAATTATGAAAGTTGCCAAATTCTTCGACTAAAAAGCCAGTAAGTACATGATTTCAGGTAGAAAAAATTTGCTACTAATATTGAATTAAAAAAAAAACAATAATCTCCGATGTGTTTATGGCTGATTTATTACTGTAGAGAAATGTACGATAAAAGAATATCTATTAATGAGATTCAAATTAATTCAAACGATCTGTTTAAATGAAATCCACTGTTCTGGACCCTCATTTGCATCTTACGGACCCAGAAATCATTTTTTCATTCCTCTAGTACCCTTGTAGTCCGTAGTTAACCTTTTGGGTTCATACTATATTATAATGTAGCTGACTGTATGGTATAACGCTGAATTAATTAGGGAAATGGATGTTCAGAGAACCGGTTAACAGTAATCATTAAAACATATCCTTCTAAGAATATATGAATAAAATGCATATAAATATGTATTTTATTATAATAAATATATTAATATCGTTTAGTGATACATAGCGATCAATCGGAGAAGTAAACGTACATGTTGCCATTATAAGAACAGCTTGCTTAAAATTTAAGGTTTAAACTGATTGATTTTGGTGTGTAGAAGCGACCCAACTCTAGTAGCACAGTTTGTGAGATACGCATTGATACATGAGATGAAAACTATTCCAAGGCAGTATATTGTCATGTGTCATATTGGCAAGTGATTATCGTTTTCCATAGATATCCGTTAAGCTTGCAGATACTGTACTATGTATCGATACAGATATATTTTAGGCTTTAGTCTTAAAGTCTACCCTTAAATAAACCCTCAAGTCTGAACTTTCAGATAATCAATCACCCTATATACAAAGCAGCGAATCGTATAACTATTTTCATGAGCACTGATCAAGAGATTAACACAGCTCCGATAATAGCGCATATCAAAGCTCGCGGTGCATCCGCCTTTGTCCCACAATACGCTGGAGGAATAATGAGGATGTTAAAACTCGAGGCGGGAGACGAAGAATCAATGCCCTTAACCAGGCACGGAATTGCTCAGCATTCTAAAGACCAGAAGAGAGAAGATGCTTTGGAAGCGGGTAAGTTGTTACATTCTGAATCGTACGTTTTATATTTTTTTTTGAACGGTTTTTTTTTGAAGGACGTTCGCGTTTTTAGCCAGGCAGCTATGAAAACTAACTGGATATCGTTTTATAATATGGACTTGTTGAACTTATTTCGTTACGTTGATGAGGTTACAAAACTATGTAATAGTTACATTTGCATTTGAGCCCCGTCAAAAATGATCTAGCCGTCTCGAATGTATTATTGTACAATATTTCCATAATAATCGAATGACTACTTTAAGAAAGCATTGAAGACAACAAAATAAACATTATTTTTTTTATTTATAAAACTAAAAGAAGCTGTATATATATATTTATATTAAATTCTTCATAGACTACTTTTAAAATAGTTTTTAAATATCTTTTATATTAGCAGTGCGCAAAGACAGAAGTGGGTTAAAGTTTGACGTGCTTGTTTGTCTATGAAATGTTTACTTTTAAACGATTGATCTGACTTTGATGCGGCTAATTTGTTTAAAAGCCGACTCGCTCAGGTGTTTTGAAAAATCTGAAGATTATTCGTCGTGGGGTACTCAAAATTGTTGATATTCTTAAGGTGTATTGTTTGGTTTGAATTCATACATACATACCTAAATATTAATTACCTCTTTCCAGGATTAGATTTAATAATCGCTCCTGGAGTTGCATTTTCAGTAGACGGTGGTAGAGTTGGTCACGGTGGTGGTTACTACGACAGATATATTGCTAACTTACGCTCTAACCCTAAATCAGCACCAAAGGTATATAGATATATTTCAATATCTCTATTGCAGCAAGGTTATCTGCTAGGAGTTTATCGCAGTTTTATTGTGATTTAATTTTTGAGGATTATTTAAAAGTCGCCTAAAGTAACCTAACATTAGCTTATTGTCAGTAAGGCACACCAAGATTGATACAGTTATTGCGAATATTAGCCGAAGCAAGTAGATAGACAAAAAATTATATATTGCTTATAAAAGTATAGAATTTCACAAAAAAATCTAAAAATACTGGAGGGCTCTGTAACCCAGCAGTCGGATAAAGCAGCCGCGACGCCAGAGCACCAGGTTCGAGTCCCGGGGGCAGTTGCATTTTTACATTTGTAATTGGTGTTCTGCCTCGGGTACGGGCTGCATGTGGCCGGATGAGTGTCAAGAACACAGGCATTTCGAACATCTAATGTGGTGGGAAGAACTCCTAATAAATTATATGTTACGTCCACCGTTCATGGATGAAAAAGTCGTGAAGTACACGTTTCGATTAATTATTCGAATTTCCGAATACTTTAAATAAAAAGATGAACTTGAAATGATAAATGTGGAATCAAAATATTCTTAAAATGTCCAATGGTGTAATATAGCCTTGAAGTTGGCAACGCGGCTCCTAGATCTACTGATCTTGGAGGTGTCCATGGGCGACCGGAATCACTATAGATGAACTGTATGCTCTTTATGTAGAATGATATTTTGGTACAAGAAACATACATTTTAGTTCTCTTTATAAGTGTAGGTGTACTGCCTTATAATGAGAAATTATATATTAATATGATCTTATATTTTTTACAGGTTATTGCGGTCGCTTTCAATTGTCAAGTGTTAGATAAAGTTCCTATGAATGAACTCGACCAAAAGATAGACGAAGTTATCTACGCAGGAGATGTTTAACCTACAAATTGAATTTATAAGATATGTTTTATACCTTGTCTGTAGTTATTATATATAAATTTTTAATTTCTTTTACTTTTGCGTTAGCAATGCTAGGCTAAAAGTTAATTCATATAACTTATACATTAGATAGCGTCGTATTGACACTTAGAAGGACCAAACATGCAGAAATCCTGACATAAGTTTTAATAAATTGTTTCTATTATAACTATAAATCCAGAAAAATATCGTAATTGATATATTACGCAGTCTTCAATTTTATTAATATGAATCAATGAAATTCTTATCCAATTAAAATACTTAAATTAATAAAATAATACGTACATGTTTAATAAGACAGGAAAAAATAAAAACGTCCTTTTTAATAATACTTTATTACAATCTTTACACGACACCAAAAACTTACAAAGTTGAATATTTAGTAAATCAAACCGACTTGTCTTAATAGATAATATTTTCATTCGTATAATGCTATTTATTGTTTATTCAAAGTTTCGTTTATAAATCAGAAGTTTAAAAATAAAATAATTGCCAGAATTAGAACATATGTTTTCTTATACCATAAAAAGCAAATGATACTGACCATAGAGTAAAAATACTATCATGGCGTACGTCAGGAGGGCGGTACTTCGAAATCAGTGACGTCTTAAAGCAGGTATGGGCAACCTTTGACATGTTGAGGGCCAAACTTTAGCGTCCAAGCATGTTCGAGAGCCGCGTTTTGAAGTACTTAGTGCAATTTAAAGTTTATATAAATACCTAATGTAATATTTTTTAAAATATCTCGCGAGCCGCTTGTTGCCCATATACGTCTTAAAGCATTTTGCTGAACTTGATACGACATGCCACTCACTTGGTCAGCGTACGCCCAAGTGACTTCGAAATTTTAATATTAGATTACAAAAATATCATGTGCAAAACTCATTTGATGGCAACTAATAAAACGGTGGTATTTTAAAAAATTTCACGCACTACAAACCAGAATAATAATTTAAATAATTGTAACTTATGTGAGTGATCTTTTTGTACAAAATTTTTTTTGAGACACCTAATTTATATTTTTATTTCCCAACCGACATTTAAATACAACCCTACAAAAATGAAAATTATGACAGATAACATGTAGCCAGTCGTCTCCATCATGATTTTCAGAATACAATAAAAAATTAATCTCCCAATATATTTCCCGAATAATTAATTTAATTGCACATAACCTAAACAGAATTACTTAAATATAACTAATTAAATTCACTAAATTACCTTATTTTCGTAGCTTATATTAAAATCTATAATAATTAATTGGACGTGTTAAGCAGAAAGGACTAACGTCTATCATTTTTTGATACTTTGTGGAAATTTTATAAAACCATTTAGTCTAAGAGCTAGCATGAATTTTGTGAAAGGTATTTAAGGCTTTATGGAAGGTTGCTCAAAATTTAATTTTTTAATTGACTCGAAAAATTGAAATCTCACTAAATCACAGGTTTTAGTCCTAATTTATAGCTACTTTATGTACGTTTATATATTTTTTTTATTTGTATATCAGCAAAGCGTGTACTCTTAATCCTTTCTGCGTCACGTCATCGAATTATTGTAATTAAATAAGAAAATCTGGCACATTTTTTAAGGCAACAGCACTAAATTAAACATCATTATGAGGCTGATAGCTATCAGAATCTAATTATTCACACGTCTCGGAAATACTTTTCACTTTACGTCTCGGAACGTAATTGTCAACATAGACAATAGTTTACGTTTCCTGATTATGAGAAAGGAAGTTTTCGATTAAAATTGTCTCATTTCAAGAATGTTCAAAAACTTTTCATTTCCGAACACAATTCGTAAGATTTTACCGTCTTATTCTTAATATCTATGGTTTCAATTAACACGCCAGATCACTATAAAACGAAAAATGACCGACTGTTTAATATATCCTTAACGTGTGTGTAATTTATAATAATTTCTCGATATTCCATAAACAGAGTGACACAAATACCATTTTCTTTATATGGGGAAAGTGTTTTGAAATCATTTTCTTTATTAATAATACATTACGACGACAATAGAAACTATAATTGTATAAATATTGATTTCTTATACAGAAATCACTTTGTAATTTTAATCTTATAGAAAACATCTTAAAATCGCTCTCTAAACACTAAGAATTACTAATATCAAATACGTTATTTACTTGTGTCTATCTATAAGTAGTAAGTAGATTTATTTCCTATCAGTAACATAATTAACAAATAATTCGGACACACATTTAATACTAAAACATTATCACAATTTATTTATATTAAAATCTATTATCTACTTATGAAGAGCCAATCTTATACGGAAAAACGGATCTTGAAAGCAAGCCTATATGTAGTTCTATTAATTTAAAATTAATAATCTATAGTTAAATTTAATTTTATATATTCTAAAATACACAGAAACATCCAGAAAACACAGAAGATACAATGCAACGAATACAAGAGTTATATTATTTAGATAAAAATTAACCCATTTCAAAATGAATCAAATTATTTTTATCCCTTACCGAGGAACAGTTATCCTAATAATATAAAGCTCAAGAGTTTGTTTGTTTAAACGCGCTAATCTCAGGAACCCCGATTTAAAAAAATATTTCAGTGTCGAGGAAGGCTATATTAGATTTTAAAAGTTATATAAGACAACACAAGGTGTTAAATATACGCATTGCACGCGAACGAAGCCGCTGGCACTAGCAAGTATATTTAATAGTATTAAATATAATTGTTAAAATAATATTATGAATGCAAACACTTAAAGATCTAGATTATATCACAAATCATTTTCGAAGGAACTTAAAAAAATCCAATTTTACATTCCAAGTACATATCAATTAAAACTATATCTATTTAAGATCACACAAATTTAAAAGGTGTATAATACAAACTTAACTATGAAGATTTTGGTTGAAAAAAAATTCCATTACTAATAACTTAATATTACCGCTTAAGTAAACAATAATCCATTATTACATTCATGAGTCACCTCGTAAGATCAAAAATTAAAATTTTACTACAACACAAAGCAGAAACTTAATAAATTATCTTACCTAACTCTGCCATTAAAATGTTTTTATGAACAGAAATGTTTAATAATTATTATAATCAATTGTCATCGTTCATAAATCACAAAACAATTGAGGTTAACTTGTTTTTATTGTAAATCCTTGTTCCTACTAAATAGTTGCGTGTTGTCGCTGAAACAAAAAACACATTTTGTATTTGTTTGTCAAAAAGAAAATCCAAATATAGAAAACCAGCTTGCTTGTTGTTTGTTCGCGGTTTTAACCACTTCTAGTCGAGTGTTCATAATTTTGGGTAGATTATACAGACACGCGGTGTCTACTGAATTATTATATGTATATAACAACTGAAGTAAAATATATTACAATACGGATAAGTGTTTTATTTGACATACGCAAAAATAATAAAATATATAGAAAACAAGGACTCCAAGATACGTTTACTCTAATGGTACTACAGAAAATGACGACAAAACTGTACATACAGACAGGTGACCATGGGCAAAATAAACAGGAAGCGCCGAGCAGAAAGACGCAAGACGTCCTGACTGAAAAATATCCGGGACTGGACATACATCAAATCGGTGGAACGATTGTTCAGATCAGCTCTGAACAAGGGTAGGTTCCGGCGTTTGACAGCTTACCTCTTATCTAATCGTCCATAATCAATTTTTAATAAATTTATTGAAAGCACAGACAAGCAATTTCTACTTATTTATTATATCTATAGATAAATAAAAATCAATTATATTTGAATAAATAAATTCATTCAAATATAATTAGTATTAGTGATTACAATGTTTTACAAAACTAAGCCTAATGGTATTTTAATGTGTCATAATTATATAACTATATTATGAACTTAATTTCAATATTCTGACAACAAAATACAAAACAAGATGTTCTGTTTTGTTTTTGAAATCTTACGATTGCACCATACTTATGTGCGATTTCTTTACGTCTTTAACTAAAATTTCAATCCCTTTGTCAATTACTACCAGAATTAATAATATAACTACCAAATTTAATTTCCTTTTCCTCGAATAATCAAACACGCTAATTTTATTTTTTTTCTTTCTGTAAGAAACTTCTAAAAAGTATAAAACTTTAAATATATTATTGAAAGTGCTAAAGTTGGTTTCAAATTACTCCGTTAGCGAGGGCTAAAGGAATTATTATACATACATAAAAACTTATGAATTGTACATTGTTAGATTTCAGTCGTAGCAATATTCATCTTTACAAGTGTTAAGTTAAAATCGTACTCAGCGTAAGACAGCGCCGAAGATCCTTTGGCCTCGCGACATCAGTAGTTCCACGGCAGCGACAGCAGCGAGCAGCAACAGCAAAGCCATTAACGCCAGAAATGCCCGGCATCGCCTCCGTTTCTTTTGCCTACGAGCGAGGCGTCTGGCAAGCTCTTCGCCCCTTACTCCGTCTAATGTGAATAGGGCGCTGGCAGCCTGCAACATGGCCTTTAATCAATAAAATCACTTTTTGTCTACTAACTAAAGAAGCTATCGTATTACCGCACTGAATAAAATCCCTCAACTTTGTTCGTGTGTATTGGAGTATTCTTATATATTATTTTGGGTCTGAAACTGCGGCGAAAAAAGAGTTATAGTTAAGCGAAATAATAATAAAATACGTAAAAGAAATGATTTGGAAAAATAGTGACTATTTTAAATTTTAAAAACGTCAAAAAGATAAAAAATAACTGTTTACCAACTCAAACTAGTTTCAAACTTGAGCCAAATCTTAGAATATAGACAATAAATGATTACATGCAACTGGTTTTGCCACAGACTGCCAAAACCTTTAAAAAGTCTATGCCTACAGACTATGCGATATAAAACCTCTTTCTTTGGAAATATTTTAGAAGTAGATAATAATATAGAGCAAGTATTTACACACAGTATGAAGCAAGTAGAATTAGCAATTTAGCTGCGCACGAAGTGTACAAAACGTGATTACTTTACGTCTTAAGTAAACTCTGTAGTCATTTGAATTACTATATGTTTCATACTGCAAAGTTCTTTCCAAAATTACACCAGAATTTCCAAGGGTGCAGTTTAATAACTAAGTCTTGGCAATAAAATTATAATGCACTCAATTTTTCTACTTTTAAAATGATTAACTTTGCGTTAATAGTATTAAATTGAACAGTAACCAACGATAACAGACCTTTAAACGCCGGAACAGCTTTTTAGTTAAAGCTAAAAACCATCTCTTAAACAAAAAAACTGCATCATATGCAGCCAGCTATTCATTTATGTAAACATATAAAACCTCTTTTTTGCATCAAAAATAAAAATAATATAAAAAGCTTTATAGTATACAAACGCGTGATTTAGAATAGACAGACAAACGCGAATAGAACAACTTGTATTAATACTAGTAAGAGAAACATTGCGCAGTTAAAAAATAACCTTTTGCAACTTTGTCAGGTGAACACCATCGGTATGACATAAAAAGACCACAAGTTACCTTTTGTCATAATTGACAAATTTGTTATTGTAATTGATTGAACACAATTTGTAAGAAATATATCACTGGAAATGCTCGGGGATCAATCTTATTGGTATTTATATTCTTATGGCGCATTCTGACGTATGGAAACGACGTATCGCTTCAGATTTATGAGTATTTTATTAACATGATAAATGACATAATAATAGCCTTCAATTAAGATTGATTTTGAAATCGTCTCTTGCATATTCAATGAGGAATAAAACTGAGTATACATGCAACAATTCAAAGTTACTTTTATTTATAGGAAGGCAAACGAGCATACAGTTCACTTATATTAAGCTATCAATGCCTGTGTTTCTGGCACTCGTCCGGCCACAGGCAGCCCGTACCCGGGGTAGAACACAAATTACATGTTTTAAATGCGTTCCAATGAGACTCGAACCCGGTGCTCTGGCGACGCAGTTGCTTTACCCAACCGTTAGGCTACAGAGTCCTCATTAAGTTAGTTTAATATATATTGAAATTCCGTATTTTGTTGATATTGAAAGTTTTCAGGCCTATTTATAAGTGCAACACTTCCTGGACTGTTTTAAATAATAACATTCATTAGAGCTGAAAATGGCCTTAAACAGGATATTTGCTTAACCCAACGAACCGTCAAATATTTTAAAAACAGTCTGTTTTAAGATTTTTTATAAATAAAGCCGTTTGTTAAACGATAATCCTTGTGAAATAAAATTGAAAAGACAACTGTCAGCTTTTAAGTTGTGTTAGGTAAGAAATTTTACACATTTTGAAATTATTCTTTAATGGTAATGACCAAAAATTTTCCGTTCTTAATGTTCAGAATTCTTACACCTACATAGTATTATTTATTACAATGTTACAATTAATGCACTCAATTAAGAACAAACTCGTAAAAAAGCTATTGACATGTTTTCTCCGATTTTAATTACTCACCGTCCAGTAATATATTAAAATTTTAATTTTTTTAGTTTACAATATATTTGTTTCGTATTCAGTAATTAAATTCAGTGGTTGCGACATAAACGTACGTGTTCAATTCGTTACCTTAAAACTACATATAATAAAAATATTAAAATATCAGGACGTTTGAAAGTACAGAAGCTGCTTCAAACATCTATAAACAATAATGAAAACTTAAAATGTATATAATTTTCAGACGATTCTCACTATTGTAAAAATAATTAATCAAAACGACGCGACTGAGTTTTATATCAAACTAGCTTCTGCCAGCGGCTTCGCTCGCGTTCGTTCGATATTTACTCGTCGGGTTACATTACTGGACTCTTAGTAAGGATCCCTAATATT
>JAOSYY010000015.1:5130510-5140810 GCA_025727935.1 Hebomoia glaucippe
TAGTTTTACAAATTGTATTTCTTTTATAAGTATCTTAGTAAATAGATACTTCGATATTATTTATCTCTTTTTATATTCTATTTTATAATTATACTCTGTTTTATTGTTTAATATACCTGTGCGAAATTAATTCATAATTTATACCTAGCCATAAATTTTGAAATAAAATTTTTCGTTTACAATATCGACGAATAAAAAAATTAATTTCAATGATTAATAAAAGTTAAGTTAATGTATACATTGACCCAAATTTTATCTTTGTTTACCCACAATATAAGTCATTCGGAAGCCTTGAACGAAACGAGTGAACATCTTCAAATCGATAGGAGGTAAATAACAATTTTTTATGGAAATCACGCCGTTTATAATAAAAATAAATTAAAATATTTACTACAGTTACTGAGTGGCAACACTAAAATTGAGAATTCGCCGCTTATAATACATCTATATATTTTTTAATGAGATAGGAAGGCAAACGAGCAAACAGTTCACTTATACTAAGCGATTCCTGTCGCCCATAGACATCTCCAAGATCAGTAAATCTAGAAGACGCTTTGCCAACCTAAAGGCTAGATATTACATCAATTGGCATTTCTAGTGACGTTCTATTACCAGCCTAATTTATTTTAATTTCGATTATTCGGAAATTCATAGACTGAAATCGAAACGCGCATAGCACTTAACGACTTTTTCCATCTATGAACGGTGTTACGTGACCCGGATGAAACTTATAAAAGACTAGCCTCTGCCAGCGGCTTCGTTCGCGTTCATCTTGATTTTTACTTCTTCGGTTAAATTATTGAAACTTTTAGTAAGAATCCTTAGTTTTGTGAAAATATAATATAGCCAATAGGCTTCCTCGATAAATATACTAATGAACACTGAAAGAATTTTCCAAATCGGACCAGCGGTTCTTGAGATTAGCGCGTTCAAAAAAACAAACAAATTTTTCAGCTTTATAATTTTAGTATAGAATATATTTGAATTCTTTATATTTTTAAATTAATCCGAGGTATTTTAAATACTTATTTTGTTTTCAAGGTATAAATTTATACATATGTAATTTCAATAAAAGATAAAATATAATAAATTACACGATTTTAATGGACTAATAATTCAATTTGGAGTTTGGACCCTCTGTAAAACTTTGAAACCATCAATGATTTAATATTTAAACGAATAAATAAATTGAACCGATTTTAACAGCGATTTTAGTATACATCGACACTTTTAATAAGTAACTAAGGCTTCTTTTAATTTTACAACCAACACATTGTTTGTGATACAGCCAGTCTGTTAATATTTCCTTAGCGTACAAACACATTTTTGTATGTATTTAATTGATAATTTATTCTAACAGGCAATTAGAGCCAGTCTCATATCTTTTTGAGCCACGTTTTAACCTCGGAGAGTATGAAAAATCTTCAGACCGACGCTTTTCTTCAGGCATTTGGAACATTCTTTTGGGCCGGTTTGTGTCCAAAAATGATGAAACGTTCAATAAAACGTAGTACATAAGGAATAACTTAGGCTTCTTTAAATTAATCATCATTAAGGGACCGTTCACGGATTTCGTAAGCACTATAGGAGAGTCTTTTCTTTGCTTAATTTGGATTATATGGCGGTAGGTATCTAAGTAATGATTAGATATAAGTTCTGATCATGAATCATTAAAAAGTCAATATATTAATTGAAGAATGTTTACATTAGGGGAGGGGGTAAGAGCTTTGCTTAATTTTGGTGACAAAAGTAAGCAGACGTGATGGAGGGGGTCGGATGTTAAATAATTATAATAAATCTGCTTATGCAATACTTAAACGGCCCCTAATTCTAAAAATAATACTGGTGAAGTGCAGTACGACCGCAGTACATGTAACATTAATTTTTAAATGCTGTCAACTCCAATAAGATTTCAAATGCAGATTACCGTATAAAAGATATTGTTTCATTCATATGCCGCGTAACATAACGTAAATAATAATTGCAATTATTTGCATGTCTCTCGATGTCCGTTACGTAACGCTTATAAGCAAACTTATCTTGCTTCACGCTCAGCGAGCAATGAAAGTTTTCACTACGGAATCATACTAATTTACAAGATACTTAAGGTTCCGTATTAATAGAATAATTCTATGACAACATCTTATTCTAATTTTCACGTAGACTTTTATGATCTTTCTTCAAATATTTTTCAACGGTATAATGGATTTATTCTTGTATGTTAATTATAAATGAGTAATAATTTTTTGTACACGACCGAGATATATACTATTAGGTATCTAATGTATAGTGTCTTTTTATTTTAGCGTTATGCACTGTTCCACAAAGACTTTAATGAAGCGAAGTCTCACTCTAGCGAGTTCCCAGAGTCCAGAATATTCTTAGAAAATTTTTCACATAAAGTGTAATTGGAATATGGATGTTTTAAATTAGAATTTAAAAAAGTTACAAATCTACAAAATTGTAGACAGTAAGAATCTGGGTCAAAATTTAAAGTTACGACAAATTGTAGGTCGTTCGAAATAGTAAAATGTAAGTACATATATATAGGGATATACGGAACCCACGGCGCAATACATTATGTTTTATTACACTACATAAAAATGGCCTGAGGGCGTGCAAAATGCCAATATTACGGAGATACGAGGGCATAGAGCGTGGAATTGACCATAAATAATTACTACATTTTTCTTCTTTCTCCCAGTCACATTCCCATAACGAATTCAAGTCATAAATTTACTTTTTTTTGTTATTAAAAAAGTCAGTTCGAAAGTTTACTTTAAAAGACATTTATTTTTAGATAGTTTATTACTAAATAATATAGTAATGGAGCCAACAAACGTCTTGTATGCACCTTTTGAATACAACATTTTCAAACTTTTTATAAATATAAACCATTTATGAATCCATTTGAATATACACACAAAAACGATTAAAATCGATTCAACGTTTAGGAGGAGTAACATCACAAACACACAGGTATACCTTTTGTCTATCGTTCTCAGTAATTTTCGAATCTGCTGGACCGATTCTGACGAGATTGTCACTGGCTAATAGGTGAACGAATAACATAGATTACTTTTATTTTATAAAAAGATTGAGTTCCACACAAATATTAAAAAAAAAAACAAAGTTCTATCGGTATTTCTTCATTGTATGGACTTTGAACTTGTCTGGTTTCCCTCGAGACTAAAAATTAGGTCAGAACAAACCGCGAAGTACCACAAGTATTGACTATAAGCCAAAAATAAAGTAAACAAATGTAGAAAGTTTGCGCTGCATAATCCTCGGAGTGCAGGGATTTGTTTGTGCAATAAATCATCAAATTAAAAAGATTTATTGTTTCAATATGAGTACATTTGCTTATTTTTTTATTTTATAATAGAAATAATATATTTATCATTCACTAATGTAATTTTTAAACTGTATGTACTATATATATTTTAGAAAGATGGAATATAAGAATGGGCCGATTTTAAGTTTTTTTTTTTTAAATTGATCGAGGCAGTTCTAAGCGATAATTTATGATGATCTATACAAGTATTTCGTGATCTCGTTATGAAAGAGAGAGCTATTTAGTATACATATAAATAAAATGCAAATGTCTGTTTATTAAAGCATAATGACAACTTTTTTTAATGCATATTTAGTATATACGGTGATTACAACAGAAACATGAATTTTAAAAGTTTTTATTTCTTTATTTGTTTCGGCTAATATCCAAAACGGCTAAGCCGTTTTTGATTGGACTTACAGTTGTAAATTGCCTATGTGCTATTATAAAGTATATATATGTGCTATTATAATAAGTTACATCTATCATCCGTGTTTGTTACGCCTAAAGTATGTTTGTGTATCTCCTAAACGAATCAGCGATTTTTGATGAAATTTTTCCGTTTGTAAACTATATTTTTTGTGTTGGAGGTTACAACAATTTCTAATTTTCTACCTGTTATTATTTTCCGACTCGGACTATAAACACGTGTTGCCTCTTGCATAGAGCTAACCTGCGCTGACGCAACCCTATAAGTACCTACTTTCCTCTTACGGTACATTATACAATCGATGGTCGACATTGAAACCGACTGACCGCGTTCCACACATGCCAAAATTATCAGCTGTTGATTAACAACCGTTTTTGGTCAAACCAATGTTTTAATACAATTTCATTTTCTCTTTGATATCAGTGATATTCAGTATTTTATTATGGTAAGCCTTAAGCTATATTACATCTAACTTCGATTAACAGGAGAAAGAATTAGTCTTTTAAAAGATTCCGTTCTGTACGATGTGTAAATAGTTAAGGATAAGCTAAAATCATATAAAACGGAATTATCCGTCTTAAAAAGTCCTAAAATAAAGTCTATCATAGTATATATAATTTTTTTAAGATCGGTTCACTTTAAACTTGTTACTGACACAGAAGAAGTCGCATGGGTCAGCTAGTAAATAAATTAACTCTGTAAAAATTTTCATAATGTACGTTTTATTAACCCACGAGACAAAATGTTTAACAAATGGGTCCATTGTGATGGGTTTTCTTCATTTGACATTTCCAACGTCACAATTCTTAAACCAATATGCTACTAGATATTGAGACTTTAAAGGCACATCTTAGAAGTGTTTAAATCGGCATTTTCAAAATAATAAATTTAAAATCTATTTATATAGATTGTATTTTTGGGTGATTGTTGCTAACTGAAATAAAACTAATACATTAATTTCGATGAAAGGTTTCTTTCCAGATATACACGTTTGTGTTACTGGCGTCGTGAACGAACCCGAGTGTAATAACTAGTTGATTTTATCTGTTATCGCATCCATCTTGCGTTAGGTCAGGTCCGACAACACTTTTCTCGTTACATTATACAATCGACATTGAAACAAGATGACCGAGTTCCACGCATCACAGCCAAAACTTATGTACTTTAAACCGCAAATTGAATACAATATAGACAGTTTTTACAAAAACATAGTTTAATTTTTCAGTTTATTAGTTAAAATGTTCTTCATTATTTTTTTGTAATTTCTCAACTTCTACCGATTACAATAGCTACGATAAACATATTTTTACCTTTTTGCACCGTTTAGCTCCAACCATAAAGTGCAGTTCGAAAAAAAATCAAAGAATTAAAAAAATATATCAAGATAGCTTTAAAAATGCGAATGCAAAGAGGAACAAACTACGGACAAAACCAATTTGGCCAGTACTGAAGTATTGACGCTTCGTTCGCTCGTTGAATAATACAAAACTGAAATGTTGAACTTTGTAGCGTGCATAGAAACAAGATATTTCTCAACTAGCATCATAATATTACTTATAATGTAGCTTGTAAGTGACACCGCTGACCGAAGACCTCAAGCTAATGAGGTCACATTTCATAACAAAAACTAGCGCCTCAATCTATAAATACCGCGATCAAAATTTAAGATAAATGATTCTATTTGAAAATTGCGTTTACTGCTCTACGAAGAATGTTGTAATTGGCAAACTAACCAAGCCATATAATTGAATTGTCTTATCTTTCTCGGTGAATTTTATGAAACTTGGAAATAATTACATTTAAAATTGGCATTGTACTTCCTATTCATTCAAACTATTTAAGTATACATGTATCACTTATAATTTTTCTTTGTTAGTCGTTGATCAGTTTTCTATCCTCAAACTACTGAATTTTTATTTTTTGGTTTATGTCTCCTCATTTTCACTATTACCTACCACAGGACTACACAAATGATTTTATAAAAATATATAAACTTTTGTACATAAATGTATATAATCGTGCCGTTTTACCCATATTAATTAACATGCTTAAACGACTATACTATACTATAACTTGTAACAGTCTCTAAAGTTCCATCTACCTTTATACTAAAATTCAACAAATTCGATTTAGTAAAGCGTAATAACTAACTTTCTAACTTTTGATTCCGCTTCACCCTAAAATTATTTATTCCACTTAGATATACACTGTCCAGCACACTTAATATTTTTACATATGACGTTCACAAGACAAATTTTATTACACTTTGAATTTCGAATACAAATTTTGCACACTTTGTAATTTATAATGATTTCAGGGTACGATGAGTTCAAAATATTGAGATTATTTTTTAATTTTTTTCAATTTAAAACTAATGATTACCCCAAAGTTTTTCCAAATAATCAAAATTAATCGATCACCAGAGATGTCTAATGCGTTTTTAATACTAGATGAATCTGAAAGCACTAATGCAATCGTTTTCAATTAAACAAATTAACTAATGAATGCACGCCCGTACATAAAACTAGGTGAAATATAAATATTACGACACGTGACCTTGCAAAATCAATTCGCGAATAGGGTTAGCAACAAAAAAATGCATTATTTTTCGAAAGGATAAGACGTGAAATTAAGCGTACAGTATTTTTTAAACTTATTACATCTTCATAAATAAATAGTTATAACATATGATGAAATAACACAAATATTTGGCCTTCACCTATAAAACATAAAGACGAGACTGCATTTGTATTCGACAATTTTATTTTTCTATTTGTCAAAATTTATTGTTAATTACGTCATCATCTACTCTTCGTTCTAGATGCAATATTGCTTTATGTACAATAGAATATATAGTTATGAATATATCATTCTAAATATTTTGATGATTGATAACCCTATTTAAAATTGCATTAAGCGTAGTCAAAGACAAAACGAAATAAATTTAGCTTGACCCTCCTTACAATTTTGGATGTATATTTATTTGTCTATGGTTTAACAAATTATTAAGCTTTGCGCTAAGTTAGAAATATAAAAAAGCAAGAAATAAATGAAAACTACTTCTATTATTTAAAAAAAAATCTCTTAACTGACATTTGTCATTTTTAGAACTATCAAAATTGTATAATTATTCATCGTATATATGTTTGGTAACGATCAAAATCCGCCCTAAGATAACAGTTTCAGGTCACAAATAACATAACATGGAATGTGTCCATAACATTTGGATCTTATTACCGAATATCTATATCAAAGTATCAATATCGTTTGTATTAAGAACGTACTTGCTGCAAAACGATCTCTGTGGAAACTGCGCATTATGTTACTGTTACAAATTAGGTTTCATTTTAAACTACTCTTTGACCGTATCGTCACGTAGGGGTATGCAGAGAATACGGCTTTCCGTCTGGTACAGCTCTAACAAACACTTTTCGCTTCCTGTATTCCTATTAACGCTTCAATACACGCATTAATTTTTGAGTGGTTGGATAGTCTTATCTAGGAAGACAGGATTTATTTTTCTATATAGTTCCTGAACCAATGCTGGTAAATGATATATCCTTTCCTTTTTTTATCTTTAAGTCGCTAGAGGTAAAATACCTTATGCTTTATCTATATATGTACCTAATAAATGTTATCTTAAGTCGCTCCTAATAAAATCAACTATCCACCAGTGAAAGTCTCGTGACAATCAGTCAAGCGGTTTCAGAATTTAACCGGAACAAACAAACTGACAACCAAACATTTTAAAAATGGTTTCCGTTATTAGTAGCGTAAATAACTTCATAAGCATTAAGAAAATGTCTCTAATTATATTCAGATAACGATTCAATTTTAGTTATTTGTATGGGTAAATACGTTTTAAGTATTGTAACGTTTTGTATAGTAAGTCTATCTAGTTATTAAAGGTCACCATTGACCGTCATTTCAAAACTTTCACCCAACTCGATGTCCGCTAATCCGCAAACGCGTGCTTCCCAAAAGCCTTTTTACGTTTTTCGGACCCGAGACGCCTTAAAAACATGTATTATATTAATGTGTCTACTGTTATCTTAAACTCCCGCATCATTTTCTGTGTATATATTATACAGATGTTCAGATAATTATTTAAAAAAAGAAGACCGACAGCAAAACATCATTAATTAATGTTTTAACGGCGAGTCATAAGGCTAGCAACGCGTCTCCTAGATCACCTGGCTTTGGAGCTGTAGGCGAGAATCGCTTACCGTTGGGTAAACTGTGCTCGTTTGCCTACTTTTTGCCTTCCTTAAAGAAACAAAGTTCTTACGATTTAACGATATTAAATAATCGTCGTAATAATAAATAATAATTACCATCTGTACGGTTTAAAAATCAATTTATTAACCATACTCCAGATACGTTGCGTTCTAATCCGTTTCAAATATTATTACATATATACATATTTGTATGTGAAACTCGCGTAATAAATTTCTAACACGCTAGTTTTGTTTTTAATGATCTTGTATTTAACGACTACCGTGAATGTCCATTAGATGGCCTGATGCATAACCCTAGAATTATATATCAAATATATTTTAAAATGAGTTTAACATAAACAAACAGATATACTTGTAAATATTACATATAAAATTCTTGTGTCACAATGTTAGTTACCATACTCCTTTGAACCGTTTAGAATCGGTCTAATTTATTAAATTTTATATTCATATTCAGTAGGTCTGAGAATCGGCTACTATTTTTAATTTTGAAACAATTTTTTTTGTTTTATTTTATGATACAGTATATAAAAATTCATACAACCCCTAATTTTCAACCCTCTACAATCAATCCCAATTTTTGATCGCAATATATTTATGTGGCAAAACGAAGTTTGCTGGGTCAGCTAGTAAATATATAGAATGATGACACCAATTAAATTTGCAAAATCACGACAGAACTTCCAATACCAGTCTTTCTTGAATGCAATTTCTTGGTATATAATTAATGCTTAATATGATGGACATAACGCCATTTAAATTTTTAGAAGTTCAACTAAACTCCTTAAATGTGAGTTGCTGCGTACATCTCATTACGCAACTAAAATCTATTTATAGATATTTGGAGACAAATTTTGATAAACTGACTTTACTTACTATACTAGCAAAGTACATTACATTTATGGAACATAATCTTATAAAATAATGATATATGAATAATTATTAGATATTTAAAAAATGTCTTAAATTAACACTGGCACCGAAAAATATCAGTACACAATCAAGGATTCCAAAAAGTTTTTGTCGTTTTGTCATAGACGATAATCTATTGCAGCCAACGATAATATAATTCTGTTCTAACAGAGGAAAATATGAAAAACTATTAGCCCTGCCCAAAACATACATCACCCGAAATACTAGTAAAGGGCTTCGAGTTGACAATTTATATTTTATTAAACCAATATTTCACTCTAGTTAAATGGGCAATGTATCAAACGTCGAATCAGACATTTTGACAAAAATGGCGCCACTTAGCCTACGATAGTGAATGAATTATATATAACTTAGCTAAAGCAACAAAGAGAATTTAAACATTTTACACTGGCCTTCTCGCCAACGTTTCGCAAGAACTTCTGAAGCCTAAATCCTAAGCTTGATATTATCGCGCCATATTTAGTCCGATATAATACCTCATTTGTGTACCTAATCCCCTGGACTGAATAATTTTTTAACATATAAAAAGTATATAATATATGTTAACAATTTTTTTTCTAAATATTATTAAGATTTTTGAACTAACGCAGGAAAGGAATTAATAAAATGACGAAAGAAATTAATCAGGAATATAGCTATTCAATATTAACGTATAAATTATAATAAATCTGCATGCGAAAATATATGGTGACAGGTGATTTTTTTTTAATCGATTACGATGTATTCGGCCAAACTACTTCATAGTAACGCAGAAAATAAAAATCTCGAAATCTTTACATTACGTACGCAGAGATAATTACATTTTTGCTATTGAACATTGATTTCATTTATAAATTTGCATAGACGTGTCAAAACTATAATAGGCTTGTGGTGTGAATTATTGGCGATATGGTGCAACAGTTTGTAATAATAAAATTTATCGTGTAAATCGATTAGTCTCACATTAACTTCCAAGATCTCGACAGAAGATTATACTTTTGTTTATACCAAATTCAACTTACGATATCAAGATAGGATTGACTAAATATATGACCTCTTAATTTTAGATTACTTGTAACAAAAAAGAGGTTTTATGTCGTTTTAGGTAATTATTCTATTGTTGCCAACCTCTTCGGTAAGATTTTCAGTTTTGAATCGCAAATTTTATCTGCCGAAGTTGACATATTATTTTAATTATAGACCAGAACATTATAAAGTTTTACAAAAATATGATATGCTTCTTGTCTTCAGGAGTAACTTCACTTGCAATTACAGATATTTAGATAGTTTACGCAAAATGTATCCTGTGTGCGGTGACAATCAAGATTGTATAGTCTGTGCAATGATCATCCACAATATGATCACGATAAGTGCAAGATTTCTCAA
>JAOSYY010000015.1:5147371-5176394 GCA_025727935.1 Hebomoia glaucippe
CTTTTACCCATTAACACGTTTTCACACAGTCCACAGCTACCCATTTCGATGTGAGTAATAAAAAAGTACATAAAAAAATTCAAGAGTTTGAAGAAGGAAAATGAACGTAGAAAATATATATTATTACTATTTTTTTGTAGAATTTTAAATGTTACATATATTATAAATGATTATAGATTATAGAATGATGTATGGAATTGTAAGACCAAAAAATTTGTAAGGAGGTAAAATTTACTACATAATGCAAAAAAATAGTTTTAGAGTTTTTTCTGGAATATATTGCAAGTAACTTTGATCTATAACAAGAAATGAAATCGCCTTGTAAACTTAACACACGTCCTTAATATTATTCTCCCATAGCAGAAACGACGAAACTGGTGGAGTCAAATCGTGTAAATTTACATCGCTTCGTGTTATTTTTGTTCAACAGTCTAGAATTCGCAGAACTTCATTGCGCCAATATTATGATTGTAGACAAGTAAATAGATAGAACAAATTTTACACATAGAATCACTCATCAAAGACACATTTAGGCCAGCATGAAAAGATTTTATATTAAAAGGGCTACGGCTAACTGAAATTAAATTATTTTGTCTAAGGTAGCCGTGGTCAATCAAATATAGTCAATGTGTAATGTTACAATTTTAAAATCACCTTCAGCATTACACCGAAATGTCAGGCAGACAGTGGCCTCTCGAGTTTTAGGTAATAAATAATACGATACTTTTTATATATGTATTGCAATATAAAGCTTATATTTAAAATAAAACTAAATAAGCAATGCCAAGACGAATTTATCTTTTTTTTTGTCTATTTGTTATTTATCTTCTTGGCCTTTCCCTGATGAATCGTTGACGTTATAAAAATATTTTATTATAGAAAAAGAATCAAGAATCAGTGCAAAAACTTTAAACCTATGACATTGTCAGTTTTACGGGCGTAAAGTGGCGAATAAATTACATATAAGAAATTTTAGATGAGACAAACCACGCGGCACCCATATTATTGATAAATAAAAAACTAAGACTACTTAATTTATTTGTATAAAATAAATCTAATCTGACATTGGTTTCATGTGGATGTTGGTATGTTAAAACATGACAAGTTATTAACGTAACTGTGTGAATATAATTCTGAGAGTTCTGAGACAAGTGTAATAACAATTAAACTGGTTTTAAACGTAGCAACTGGCGTCACAACGTTCAAAACAAGGTAAAACCTAAAAGAGTCATCCAGTAGTCCCGTACATATACTAAAATTATCAAATAAAATTTTATAATCAGCGAAGTGTGTAAGTGTAGGAACATACTCCATTATCTTGAACATTTTAAAAGAAAATGTAATTGAATTTTTTACTAGTAATAATATATTACGCATTAATTTCATTATACGTTATATAGTTACCATTTAGAATATTTTTTTTATCCAAATTCTTATAAAGGTTATTAGGGCCAACAACGTCCTCTCGTCCTTTCGTAATTTTTATTACTTAGAGACCGTTAAATGTTGAATAAGAGCTAACAGTTTTTTAAGGCTACACAAATGAAAACAAGTTTTAAAAGCTAGCAATATATATCTTCAAAATAAGTGGGTTTCAATAAATCACCCTACATAAATAATAATTAAATTTTTGTTAAATACATTTAACTAAAATAATTTAATCAAATCTCGATAGAGGTGAAAGGTCAACGACACAGAAGTACGAACAAAGATCAAAGTTAACCGTCCCCACAATTCCAAGCAAAGGTTAATCAGACGGTCTTGAGATTGACTTTTTGTTAATATGGAAATTTCCGCATCGGAACAGCTTTTATTACCATTTACGTTCATGGAAAGATGATTGTCAGACAAATTTTATTAAACTGTTTACTAATTACTGCCATGATGTATATTTTGCAGGCCGCCACTGAATAATAATAGTTTTAATAGTTGTAATAGTTTGCTTTAGTCTGCGTTCCAAAAACTCGAGTACTGTTCTGAGGAAACTATAAAGTAAAAATGGTGATTAAAACAATTTAACAAAATAGTAAAGAAATATAGCCAAATAATAATTATTTCATGTCTTCCTGATCGTGGTAACGCAACCTTCATTTATATCTAAACTTACGTCAGAGTATTGTTTTTTAATATTGCATGTTGAATATTATTTACAAACTACATTCAAATTGCATACACAATTCTATTAAATTATCATAATAATGCTGTTTAGATGGACGTTTAACTTTTTGGGTTTTAGAAATAAGTCTGTACCCGATTTTTTAAACGTTTTCAATTTGTCTGTAGATAGTTGAGACAATCAAAAAATTGATTGAAAAGAAATTGTATTGCACGCCAAGTAAGTGTTCAATGGAGTTTTTCAAAGAACTGCAATTGGCAATAACAATACTAGTGATTAGAGAATTTAATGAAACATCTACAAAAAAGTACCTGTGACAAAGGTGAGGAAAGTCTATATCGAATAATATATGGAATTTAAGTATATACTTAATAAAATTTGATTTTCATTTACTACATTTTAACGTTACTCGTAGTCTTACATAAATATACCTAATGCAATTTATTTCATCACTTCATCTTGTTGAAGTCCATGTTAAAAGTTTTTCCTAGTGCAAGATACCTGTTTTATGTCGAATTTTATGCAAGTACTTATAGCGTTATAACTATAGGTAAGTATTTTATTTAAACGTTTTCTTATTTTTATTTAATTAACTTAGCCTTTTATCATGATCTAAGGATTGTACTTTCAATATAAAAGCATAAATATATCCAACCCTGCTCTTTTATGTTTTTAGTGGATAAGTACTGTTCTGGTCGCGTTTTTATCACAAAAGCAAGTAAATACTTTTTAAATTCAATATCTTTTGATTAGATACTTTGGTAGCATTGAAATTATGTTTGTCCAACATTTGAATTAAATTCACACACTGGGGATAATCTTGGAGTAAAAATGGTCATGCATAAAGTAGATTAAAAAAATACCTTTTTATGTTCAAATAAAAATGTGAAATTCAATTTTTCTTTCTTTTGTAATTGTAGATATATACGATGGAATAAGAGATTTGTCAAAGTTAAAATTGATCCGATTAATAATGATAAACCAGGAACCAGTTAAAAAACCTTTACAATTATTGTGTTATCAATCAAACCCTCAAACCCCAACCTCTAGGCTATCAGTAGTAAGAATAAATAAATTAAGATTTATCTATTTTCCACGCCCAATCTTATTGATGTGAATTTGTTTTTATAGTGCAGTATGAAGGTCCTGTTTATTTGGTGTGTAATATTCACACTTTGTTACTGTGATAATTCAACGTATACGACGAAGTATGACAATATTGACCTGGATGAGGTATTATCTAACGAAAAACTACTCAATGGCTACATACTTTGTTTGTTAGACGTGGGACCATGTACTCCGGACGCCAAGGAATTGAGAGGTAATTTATAAGCAACGAACTTTGCACCATCATCATATCTTAACGTCACTGTATTCCTTAAAGCCTGTTGTTAGAAAATGAAAATGCACCATGAAGCACTTTTTTAAGAAGATACACCTGACTCATACAACATCAAGATAAGACATATATTATCGCTTATTTTATTTTTATCGCTTTTAAATGCAAAGGCTGAAAATAAATGAACAAATACAATCGGTTATAAACCATTATTGATACTGCACCGAAACTGACCCACAAAAGAAATTTAAATATATTTCTTGGAAATCGAGTCTCCGACACTCTAAGAGACGGTATTTCGTTATACTAACAACAACCCTCAGTTTAACCGGCATTCTGTTTATCTATCCAGACTGATGACGAAAACTTTTAAGTACTATAAAAATTGAAGGGGTGGTTTATATTATACAAACAAATATTTTAATATGGTTTAAGTATAAATGTATAGGATGTACTATATAGCTGTCGCAGTGGCCAAGTTAATATTTTGTGTACATTGAATTCTTAGAACCAACTCCGGATAAACAGAAAGACTGGTAATATTAATAGAGAAGTGCACAAAACTTTAGTTACCCGCTAATAAAATATCCTTAAAATGTTTTACACGACTATTAAATTTTCATAAAAATATGCGCCTTAAATTAAGAATTAGCAATAAAGTATCAAGTCACTTTAATCGTAATTTTCAAAAAGTCTAATTAGGGTTTTCAATATACTTTTTATGCGAGAATAGTGAAAACATAAAACAAGTACTATATACATGTTGTAACTTTTGTATTATACTTTTTTCAATATATATTTAGCTTTCCTTAGTTTTGAATGTGTTTTGCAAGAATATGAATTTTATTTTCCGGTGTAAGTTTCCCTAACTATTTTTTCAGATAATCTTCCCGATGCCATAAATAACGAATGTAGTAGATGCACAGATCGCCAACGAGAGGGGGCTGACAAAGTGATGCATTACATCATAGATAATAGACCTAATGACTGGGCCAAGCTTGAAGCAAAGTACGTTATCGTTACAAGTTACAACTTGTCTTTAAAATCTACATACTATAACCGTAATAAGCTTATTATTTTGATGATCCAGTGCTTTAGTGATCCTTCTCTATTACGTATTATTATAATATTACCAGATACTAAAAATATAAAACAAACTCTCAAATTATATTCATACATTTCTTAATTCTTTTGGTATGTTTTAGATTTGATCCCGATGGCAGCTACAAGTTGCATTATTTATCTGGTAAAAACTCACTGAAGGTAGAAGTCTCAATTTAATGTCAAGAAATATTAAAAATGGTTTGATTGCCACCTAAATTGTTTATTAATTTAAGAGGACAGCCAATGATTACGAAAATCGCTACAATATATTAAGTTTTGTGCAATATGCTGAAATATTGTTTTTACTTAGTATAGGCCTGTTGCTAATAAGTTATCCGTTTTTTACGTTTGTTCATAGTATGTTGAAAGTTTTCCAAATACCAATGACAAGGTATAAATTATATTTGAGGTTCTGTAATAATGGTGTGGCGTAAAAAACAACTAAATGTAGTAAAAAACATTTATATTTTGAAACAGCAAAGTAATGAAAAAAGAAACAAAACTAAAACTACTATAAAATAAGAAAAACCTATCACATATTATAGTGCATTATACTAGTTTACTTTCTCTACGACATATCTTTTGACCCTAACTTTGACCCCCGGCATGGTATATCTATTTCTAGTGTTAATAACATCTTCCGGACTTCCTACAATTTTAAATCTGTGTTTTTCTTCTTTTGGAGGTTTTTTTATCGGTAAGAGTTGCAGAGATGATCTGAAAAACAGAATTCTATTGTCTACATAAGACTAACATAACATTTACACACAAAATATGACAATGTACCTAATAATGTAAAATAATTAAAATAAAAAAAAATCAACTTTTATAATAATATTTGCACTTGCAAATTTCAATAGGCTTACCGATAATAAACCTATCTTGATTATATCGTTACAAACAAAAAATATTTAGTCGTTTCCCATAAATGGCGAAATACTATTCTTCAAACATTGGGGCCTTACTTTAGTATTATCCAAGAATCCTTTGAACTTTCTGGAGGCCATCGTACCTGGTAAGGAACATTTTCCAGGCAACGGGATCATGCGCCATCATTGATGCTACCACCTTACCCGCGCTTTCTCTCTGTTCCTTAGTACATTTTACGCAGTCATTTTTTAAGGCTTCTATTAAAACACCTAAAAAAACAAATACATAAAATTACATTAAAACACTTAGTTTTAAGTAAATGTTTATTTATATTTATACCTTAACACGAAGTATCGATGATACATACCTAGTATGCCTTTCTGGATTTAAATAACTTTGATGATATAAGTAATATTAAATCATTATTATAATAATTTTAATATTAGCTTCAAAGAATCGAAAAATTTATTTATGCATAAGATTTAAATAAGAACCGTTTACAAATAAAAATAGTATTAAAAAACCTAATCTGGAAAAGAGAAAGAAATCTACTGACAATACGTGCTGTATCCAGGAGTACTGCCTTTTACATTTGTCCATTGGTGTTATTATTATTATTATATGTATATTATTAATCTTCGATCTTTTTATACATTTATTATTGGAGATAAATTAAACATTGAGCTTCACAACGAAGAGTTTAGTATTGGCGAAATTAAATTATAATAGCACTGAACAACTAGATCTCGATGAATTCCTTTAACCATCATGAATAAATTTTGTTGTAATGTTAAGAAAATTCGCGAATAATTTGAAAATTAACTACTTACTTTTCATTTCACGCATAGACTTGGAGCAATATCTATCTACCGACATCAAGCATTTGACATCTGTGGCAGGCAACGGAGGCATAGCTTCATTTAAATTGATTTTACTCTTCAGAGAATTCATTTTCTCTTCATCTTTCACCACTTCGTTGAATATCGCAAAATCTTCATCACCGTAAATCATATTAAAGCCAACACTTTTTACGCCATCACTATATGTTCTATCGATGCCTGGTGCAGTCATTTCTCCAGATAATTGAGTTACTATATTTATAAGAGCTAAAATTTGCTTCCACATATTGATTCTTGTGTAGCAACGTGGGGTAGGCTTTGCTAGCTAATGAGACGGTTACGATGTTGACATAATCGCGCGTGTATCAAGATGTATTGCTTTCGCTTTAGATTTGTTGAGGGTTGGCAGAGATTTAAAACCTTTTCACGTTTTAAACTGATAAATAAAAAAAAACATCTAATATATAAAATTTTCGTTGCCATAGTCCTCCGAAACGGCTTGACCGATTTTGATGAAATTTTTTGTACTTATCTGGGATCTATGATAATCGGCCAACATGTATTTTTCATCCCCCTAAATGTTAGGGGTAGTCCACGCCTAAATTTTTTATTTTTTGGACAAAATGTTTTCTTTTTATTTTTTTATGATACAACATATAAAAATACATACAACCCCAAAGTTTATATATTTATGTGGCAACACGACGTTTGCTGGGTCAACTAGTTTTTGATAAAATTCAATTTTTTTGTAAAATAATTGGTTGATATTAAAGTTTCGAACAATTGCTTTTGTGGATAATAAACGTAATGGTTTTTATTTCCTATTTGTTTAATTTACAATATATACCAATTAAAGTCGATACACGAAGAGAAAATATGTATTATAGAAACTTTCACTGTGAGCTTGTCTTCGCAAAATGTTGGCAAGCCCTGATATTTGTTTTATTCAGGGCGCGACCGCGACGCATTAAACAATCAGCCTTCATTCCAAGTGTGGTTGTAAATACAAAATAATAGTGATACAATCGCATTCTCGCATGATTAAGCACAATCTTTTCATTTTTTGTAAACATTTAGAAAACTTTTTTTAACAGATCACCTGTAAACGACATCAATATTTAAAAAATCTTGATTTAATAATTTATAAAAGTCTAACACCTTTCAGGCAATTTATTAGTATTATTTTTGGCACATTGTTTAGAATTTTATTTTATTTCTATATTATATACTTAAACTACGAATAAAATAAAACAACAAAATTCTTTACTTTTTTATTTTTTTAACAATTCCTCCATTTTCTTAGATGCTAAAGACATATCGAGTTTATTATCAGACATCTTTATCAATATACCTAATAAAGCTTTCAAAACTTTCAATTTACCCTCTTTGTACTGTTTAACTAAATTTGGATTGTTTTCAAGAACCTTAATACATTTCTCTGTGATTTCTTTGTTGTCTGTAACTAACAGCCAACCTCGTTCATTAATTATTTTCAATGGTGACTTGTTGGGATTTTTTAGAAGTTCTTCTAGAGTGTTCCTGCAAACATCTTGATTAATTTTCTTTTGCAAAAGTAAATCTAATACTTCAGAGAACTGTTCTACAGTTACAGGACATTGATTTATATCAATTTTATGTTTATAAAGTACAGTCAATAAATCATTTTGTAAAAGATTGGCGACTTTAGTTGGATTTCTTGGGCTACCCAAGGTGAGTTTGTGGAAGAAGTCCAAAAGAGTGGGCTCATTAACTAATTGTATCGCTATTTCTGGACGGAGCTCAAAATCATTGATAAGTTTATTTCTAGATTCAGCAGGGAGTTCAGGTATTCTGTCATTTACAACTGGAACACTAATAACGTCTTGAGTTTCTTCCCTTGATATTAAATTAAGGCGTAATGGCGGTAAATTTGGTTCAGGCATGTACCTGTGGAAATGTTAATAATTAAACGTTAATTTTTAGTTCAAATTTACGTTAACATATACTTCAGTGTAATTTGATTGTATGTCCATATGTATAATATTATAGCTGTCAGCTTAGTAAATTATCAATTGAAATATATTCATATTTTAATAGAATATACAAACTATTAAGTATTGTAACATAGAAGAGAAGTAAACTATGCTTTCAACAGTGTTTTTAAATATGTCTCAAAAATTTTATTTGCTTGGAAATCTGATTTCAAAAAGTTGAGCCCGAGGTTGAAACACTTGAGCGTCAATTAAACAGATTATTTTTCTATACAGACAAATAGTAAATTACCCTTCTATGTATTGCTGAACATCATTCCTTATTATAGTATTTTTATATATATATATAACGTCTCATGCTAAATATACTGTACATATCATTCAGCCAAAAATATAATTAAGAGTATTAGAGTGCTGATAAATATAATATACCTATAATCTTGGACAACTTCTTTGTCTCGCATAGGCACTGTGACCTTAGCCGCGGCATCCCACATTCTAGTTTCGTTCATAATTATGCCACCATTTTCAAGCACCAGTTTCTGTCGGTCAATTTCGTGACGAACTGCACTGGCGACACCACGAATTGAACCAATGTTTTTTATCTGGAATGACAAAACGTTGTTCAAAATATGTATTCATAACAATATGCTTTTTAAATTGTCTTAATTTAGGTAATACAAAATGATGGGAATAAACTGCATCTAGGCCTGAAGAATACCCTAACATAATTGTAATGACCTTTCTGATATAATTTTATAAAATAAAGATATATTACTGCATTCACCTCACAAAATACTCTAGTGTATCAGAGTAGTTGTTCCGATATCACATACTAATATGTTATGATTTAAGAATGTATACATATAAAACCTTATTATCTGCATGTTAGATTTGATACAAATCCATTCATCTGTATTTTCCTGATTGAGTAGCAAACAACCAAATTATGATATGTTTATAATATTAGTATAAATAGTCAAATTAAATTATTAATACAGCCCAGAGCACTATTTATTTATAGGATATCTACCATATAATAAAATGTTTATTAAAAATAGCACCTCTGTACGTGTAGACAGAGGTTCTCCTGTTTGTCGTATGGAAACATTGGCATCAACACGTAAGGCTCCCTCTTCCATACGACCAGAACACACACCTAGACGATGGAGTATTAAAACTAATTCTTTCACTAAGGCAGCAGCTTCTTCTCCATCCTGTAAAGGGAAATAAACACATTTATAGTCTTAATTTTTTTATATATATTGTACCCACAGTCATGAGCATAGCCAGGGTGGGGCAGCGGCCCTTGGGGGTTAACCAATAAGCACTAGATAGAATGGAACTTTCGCCAAAATTAAGTACATGTTGGATGCAAATGTAATATAAGTAAAGAAGTTTAGACCAACACAATAAGTTGAATTCACATGTGTTCTTTCTGATATTGTAGTAGATTATTGATATGTAAATCTACAGCTTAAACAAATAAGCTTTATGCCTTTAAGGGATAGGCAGAGATTACAGCTTTCCACCTCCTAAGATCCTGATAAACTCCTTTCGCTTCCTCTACTACCATTAATGCTTTCATACACACACACACATGTACTCTCTTGATATCACCTTTCCTTATTACGTCCTAAATTTGGTCTGGGTACATATTATATTATATTTATCATATCTTTTGTAAATTCCTTACCTCTAAGTCAGGTTCAAATACAATTTCAATTAAGGGTGCCCCAGCTCTATTTAAATCCACTAGACTTTGTTTTAGTTCTATGTCATGAAGAGATTTTCCACTGTCTTGCTCTAGCTGTATTTGTTTGATTATTGAACTTTTATTGTATGGATTTTTATGAATTCCAGGTGTATATACCTAAAACAATATTTTAATAAGCTTTAGACCACAATGAGATAATAAACATAAATGGAAACATTTTTTAAATATGTCTGAAACATTTAGCTGCTTATGTATCCGGAGTATTCCAGCTTCACATTCAATTAAGAGTAAATCTGTCCTGTCATACTGGTAAAAAAATATTACAGAAATTGCAATATTATCAATAAATGATGCATAAAGTAGTAATTTATCATGTCTATTTTTAAAATATAACTAACAAAACTTTGCAATTGCGAGGTTTCTATTTTTAAATCAAGCTATCAAAATTTATGTTATGGGTACAATGTACCTGAAAATTTATAACACCGTCATTTGCCAAGGGGGCTCTTTGTTGGGTAATTTGATATCCGGCAGGCAAATCAGCATAGAAATAATGTTTCCTATCAAAAGTAGATAATTCATTGACTTTGCAAGAAAACGCTAGGGCCGTCAAAACACCGAGTTCAACACACTTTCTGTTCAATACAGGCAATGTACCAGGTATAGCAGCATCGAACAATGATACACAATCATTCACTAATCCTCCAAAAGTATTTTGAGCACCGGAAAATAACTTTGATTCTGTATTTAGTTGTGCATGAACTTCTAATCCAACAACACTTTGCCACTTCTTTGCAGTATGAGATGAATAACGTTTATGAATTTTTAAATATTTACACAGCAATCGAGGATGCATTTCTATCTGTAATTTTCGCAAACATACAACTCAATTTACGAATTAGTATTTTTAAACTTAAGTATTAAATCATCTGACTGATTAAGATTTGACATCATTTTGTAAATATAATAAGAAATTTAAATGTCAGAATGACATTAACCGTTTATTCCACAGTTGACAGCTGCAGAATACCTAATGTAAAATCACGCCGTGAAAACCCGTGAAAAAGATGAATAGTCTGTGTAGTATATAGTTTCGCTTTCTAATAAAAATACACACCTATTTTAAATCCATTTTATTCAGTCAGTGGCATATAATATATTCTCAAAGTTTAAAAGTAAAATACATGCAGATAGTAAATTTTGGATGTCATAATTATAATGTTTACATTACATGACCTTTATTTTTTGCCAACGATAACCGTACATTTGAGGCGAAAAATTCTCTCATTGTCATTCAAATGTGAATTGAATAGGCCTTTATGGACTCAATCAATTAATCTTGAAATGAGCACAACAAAAGATAACTAATATATTATTATGAAAATATCTTAGTAATTAAAAAGAATTACGAATATGTAAGTACTCTGCACCTATAAGAGAGTTGAGAAAGTTATGGTTTACCTTTACCGTTTCATAGTCATTAACGGTGAGCATTCACGCGTGGCTTAACTATGAGCCGCTAGTATAAAAACTTATCATTATTATACAAATTATTCATAAACCTAGGGCAAGATTAATTAAGGAAAGAGGAGAGAGTATTTATAAAATGTTATTTATATCTGTTATTTGTAATTTTGTATTTTAATTTATAATTTATAAAGCTGTCAAAAATTCTCGTATAAATATGTTAAGGTTAGTTTGAGAAAAGTTTACGTAACGGTTGCTGTACTTAAATGTTTGCAATTTGAATACTTTGCTACTCACGCAATAATTCTGATTCCCCTTTACATATTAATTAACACCTATGCGCCTAATTTTAATTACTAGATTTCGTTTAATCTACTCTCCTAATGTGTACTTCTTACTGTAAGTAACTTACGATTAGATTAGTTAGTGTAAGAATATTTTTGAAAATAATACTTTATTAGGTAGGCATGCGATATTTTTACATAAACAATTATAGACTGCATAGAACAGTTTGAATTTTTTTTACTGTAAAATAGTTTGGCACTCACCTATTATATTGTTGTCTAAGTAGTTGATATGGTGAAAGTTGCGCAAAGTTATATTAAACACTCGATTAATAAATAAAAAGATTCCTTATAACTTATATAAATAAAAATTAAAATATTTGCATTGATATTTGACTGATTACTTAATTTATTATAAAGAACTTAACATCTAAATATATCACATTGAAAATATTTTTAGGCACTTTCATAATTATTTATGAAACCAAGCCCGTAACAACTTCGAAAAGGAAAGAGAATAGGTAAAGTACGACAAAGGCTAGTGTGACCTCGGCGATAGAATACATTTTATTATATTTTTTGAAAGGAAAGCGTAACAAAATACGAGTCGCGGGTTTAACTCGCGGTCAAGATCGTGAGCGACGTGCGATCAAAATCAATCACTGGATAGGAATGAGCGCGGTAGGTGATGGGTGTGCACTACACTCAAAACCTTGACGAGTCTACGTAGTACTTCGGTGATATGATGAAGTAATTATAACACGTGCGGCTAAAAAATATTCCAGTTAGTTTTATTAGAAATAAAATATAATGAACATTTTTAACGTTATTTTATCCGCTGAGGCATCGACTACCTTATAATATATTTTTTCTGCAATCCGATAACACACACGAAGATAACTATAAATCATAGAGCTATCTTCTGAAAGTTTTAATTAATTATTCATTTACGTCACATACCCACACCTCTAAATACTTTCTGATTAATTTCAGTGATAAAATAAAAAATCAAACGATTTTAGCTGTAACTACTATCTATTATTAAAAAACTAAGGAGGAATTTTTAAATTCATATCAAGAGATTGTGTAACATACAAGTCTAATATTCATTTTACTCCATGCGGAAAATCAGTATTTGTTTTTTAAACTCTTTTGAAGAATAGCCCAATAATCGGGAATGCCTAGTTATAACATTTGATATTTTTCAGGATTATAAAAGAGTCTAGTTACAATAAACCTTACTCCATTGTGTACACTCTAGTTCACAAATACATAGATTTATACGTTTTAAATTTTTGGAATTGGAAATCGAGCACGCGACCATAAAGAATTCAAGATAAATAAAATCCTAATTCAGGAAATTAGAATATAATAAATGCTTGCTTAGTTAAAATAATATTTACAGGGGAAATATTTGTCAATATCTTCATATTAGGTTTACAAGGTTAAAGTGTTGATGACTTTGTGAAAAATTATACAAACATACATATTAGTTACTATTGAAGAACATTTTAAATATTGTATTATAAATAAAAACGAAATAAATAATTGTAATATAAAAAAATAAGAACGAAATTATTATTCACATTGTTATGTATCGTATGTCGGTAAGTTCCTACTTAAATCGCTCTTTGTTCTTCACAGTACAACGTAACAAAGAACATGTAAAATAATCGTAATTCAACCACTATTCAAAATTACTTATTCAGTCTCTTAATAGGTCACGGCAGGAAGGTTCATATTCATTTGTTATTTCACCTCTTGTTTTTCGTTTGCGTACCTATCGGCATAGTTTTAATATAGCTAGTGTATATATATACTACATTGCACATACAATGTAAAGAAATACACTGTGGGAATACGCGTTTCAATTTGAATAATATCCATTTCGATTTACATTACAGTGTCCTGAGGTTATCTCTAATTATTAAGTAGGACTCGTGTATATCTCTTGATTTGAGAAATTATCACTTCTTTACGTATATAAAGCACACTGTAATAAATAAAAAGTAACTTACCTTATGTACAATGATTTTTATGTCTTTAAATTTTTTCTGTTCTTACAATTATTCATTTTCTACTCACCCCTTCTAAGGAACACTTTCAAACATGATATTTTCGATCTCTGGCTATATTTTCAATTGAAAGTAAATCCTATCAACTATGAATAAGTGTAAGTATTTATGTTTTTATATAAACATAATCTTTTTATTTTATTTTATACAAAGTGTCTTGTATTTATTATATTTCGGAATATAATAATATAATTTAATATTACTCAAATTGTTCTTAATAACATTTTTAGTACATTACAAAAACATAATTCCTGTTTGACAAGCATTATCATACTCGCACGTGTAACTAATATGTATTTTAAATAATTGCAAATATATAACACAAATTTAAATTATTAGCCAATTAAATTTACTTACGCATACATAAATACTTGTCTTTTTAATGACATATAAGCCGAATAACTTAATAAATCTGTTTCAGCATAGAGGCCATGTTGGGATAGTTTAATATTTCCAATTCATTTTAAGAGGGTACTGAATAAATAAAAGAGTAGGTGATAGATATCTACTCTTATAACTAAAAACGGTACAAAATAAAGATCAACTAATATCCATTTTTCAAATAAGTTTAATTTCTTTTACTCCATTATCATATTGATATTGACTTTGTCAACAAATTTTAATTGTTGATTGATACAGTAATGATTGTCATGGGAACTCTTAATTTAATTATTTCAAACTGCACCATCAGTAATCGGTTACACAGTAAAAAGTTTCATACATAGAGTCTCAAATCCATCCTCATTTGTTTACGAAATGAGAAGTTAATAATCGTATACATGGTCCTGTTAATCTCGATTTCAAAATTTATCATAATCTATTCAACTGGTGTAGGCGCAAAATTATATCCATCACATACACTGTCCTATTTATATCTTATATCTAAATAATATTAATTAGTATGATATCTTTGTTATGTAATAGTACAATAGCTTCAATTTCCTTTTCTGTTTCCTGTTTATAATTAATTGTTGTTAGTTAAAATGTAGTTAATATTTAGTGAAAATGTACTTAGATGCAAATAAACGGTCCTGAATTTACTTAAATTTAATTTACTTATTAATCGTACAGGTAACTTTATTGGTATACATTCATAAAGTTGTTTAACTAGTTTCACTGTAAAAGTCGTTTATGATAATGCCATGCATAATATCTTGAGGTTAGGATGTGGAAAATGGTAATTTGTATGTCAATTTGTTAATACTTTTCGAATGGCTCTAAATCTTTAGACATTAAGTGAACTCAACCGAGTGAGGGCTAAATTATGTTTAACCATGTATACAGAAAAGTAATGCTTTTCCGTGGAAAATGAACCAATTTTCCGCTCGCAGCACATTAATTGTAATACGTGGTGTGCGTCAGTCGGAAAAAATAAGCAGTACTTAAATTTTACCTTATATAAATCTTTTTGATTCTTTTGCACTGTATTTTCACAATACTGTAACAAAATTCATAGGTAATTTTAAAAAAATAATATCCTCCAAAGAATTTAAAACGACTTAAAAACAGTTTAACATATAGTCAAATATTTAATTATTTTTCTAAATCCAGTGTATTAAAAGCATTATAAAAAATATGAAATGAACATTGAATAGAATGTAATTATAATAGTTGTTAATATTTAATAATTCGTTTAAGTATTTCTAGTAGTACTTATGTTCTTTGACCTTTCTTTAGAATTCAGGGAATATTTGAATCCCACTGGCTTTATACCCTGTTAAAGTCTTAACTTTCTAATTAATCTTCCCTTTATCCGTTGAAAAAAACACTAATAAATTAAGTTATCATCAGATAATTAATTTAAATAATACAACTACAGCTTCCTTTTAACATTAAATTTATTCGTATTTAAAATTAAATTAATTAAAAGAAACCGTGAGCCACAATCACTCTCCTAGGTAGATTTGTAATAAAAACCTTTACTTTTATAAATTTTTTACATCCAGGGCACAGAATAACAATAATAGATCTTGACCTAGAAGCGTCAGTGTTATATTGTATTCTGTGATAATAGGAGCATAGTTACGACTACTTACTTAGTACCTACTGTTCCAAGCGTGACAATAAGGAAAGAAAATATATAATAGTCTTTAAACAGCATACCTCAGCGTATTATTAATTATATATCGCTACACTAGGATATTACATTTATTTATTATATGGTTTATAATCTATGCTGTAGTTATCCACAGCAATTGCACTATAACATTGAATCAAACTAAAAATCTAAACCAATACAACCTTGCCGTTTATAAGTATATTTAGTAACAACTCTATGGGATTAACAGTCCAGTGCCCTAGTTTCTCTTCAACGATGTTATCGAAATAATCTAAAACATTCTGGCTTGGATAAAATTAGATTGTCAAGAGTGGTGGTACTGTAAAAATACACAAGTACACGTCGAAATTCTGAAAATGAATCTGAACTTTGTGAATATTTTTACTAATATGAAAAGGGATTAAGTCCTTCAGTGACGTAATTCCGTTAGTACAACTAAGAAATCTTTTTGCTTGACTTGAAGAAAACACTTTTGTTCTTTTTTTAATTGTCATCTAAGGAGAGTAGATACATTATAAGGGACAGTTCTGTAGCTCAGTAATAAACGCATGTCCTTAGTACTGTGCTTCAAATCTCTAAAAATGAGATTAGAAACATATTTTGTGTTTTGGTTAGCCAAGAACTAAGATCAGTGATAATCACACAATTTGTATATTTATGTTGGGATATAAATATACAAATTAACACTATTTATGTTATTACATAAGAAGTTTAAATTAAGGAGCCCATTTTATTTGATCTTTAAGAACCAATTAAAAGAAAATTATATTTTAAATCACGTAAATTGGTTTCGTCGAGTCCTTTCTAAAAGTTAATACGAATTTGCTATATACGAAGAATGTTACCTTTACAAAGTTGCATAGTAAGGTCTTAAAAAATATTTCCCAGCAATTTCTAATATGTTCTTAAATAACATAGTTAGATATAACACGTAAAACAATTAATATTAATTGGAATTTAGAATCTACTAAAATATTAAGTAGTAGTTTGAATCTAGGTGTAAGACTACGCAAACGTTTCGCCTTTTTTGTCAATATAAAATTAAGTTTTTTTAACAATGAAGAAACATAGATTTCAACTTTGAACTGGGCCTAAGTTTTGTAATTAATTTGATTTCAGTATCTTAGAGAAACAATTTTGTAGTTTATAGAGTAGAGATGTTTAAATAATATGTGTTATAAAGCAAAGAGGTTCACTTCATTATGTTTGTTTTGTTCTTTTTACATTCAAATTCTAACGACGCAAATGTCGACGCATCACGGAAATAAAAGTTCATTGCACTGTATACATATATTTGCATTCCAGTTGAAGCATCTAATATGTATTTGGATTTTTTGTATGATTTTACCGAATCTTATTAATCGCATTTCTTCCTTTCTTAATCCCAGTAATGTTGTTTTGAAATCACAATGTTTTCGACTTATAATTTATTTGAAGAAGTATTAATTATGTAAGTTAAATATTAAATATAGGTAATTTCCCAGCACTCGCATAAAATTTCGAGAAAGTATCAAAATTTAAAAATAAATATTTTGAAAATAGAACTGAAATTCTTTAGTTTTTAGTGATATTTGATGAAGAAATAATTAATAGAAAAACTCTTTCTGCTTGCTACTCGTAATGAGTTCAGTTGAAAATGTAGGAGACTTAAAGATTTCTTAAACAATTCATTGCTTTATTTAGAATCAGTTAGTAATAGTATATTATATTAATAAAAGAACAATAAATAGAAAACACACAAATTCTTACTATTATTATAACACAATTGTTTTATTTTCCAGAAAAAGAAAAAAAAACAATAATTGATTTTCATACTTAAATTAATACATAAAAGCTGTATCTGTATGTTAATTATAATATAAACAATGCAACACAACTCAATTTTATGATTACCAATGTAATTTACATAAAGCACTGGGACAGTGTTGCAACCAAAATTGAAAAAAACAAGTTAATATTTAAATTGTTCAGCTATACGGCAAATATAATTACTAACGTACAACATGGTACCGATATATTAAATAATTACTTTTCACTATACAAATAAATCAACTCTATAGGCAAAACTAGAGCATTTTCACACATTCACTGAACACATTTGGCTATAATATTTTACTTTATTTTGGCTGAACCTTAAAAATGTTGACAAATTATAATAGCTTATTTTTTTCCAAAACGATCGAAATAATTCACGTTTAGGCGATACATAGACATAGGCAGATAGTTATACATATATAATAATAATCTTTTAAAAAAACCGCCTAATAATGACAGTTAAAATAATAGTCGTTTCGAGAAGCAGTTTGCAATTCATGCGAAAAAATGTTGTTTGTGTAACAAAACGAGTTCGAGACTGGAGTTCAAGCAAGGCCGGTCAAAGTCCACAAGAGATTTGCGTCGTTTTGAGAGTCGTGTACCGGTGCACAGTTGCTGGTGACGAAACCATAGTAAACATAAATACCTCGTGTACTAAATTCTCGTGCGACTTTGATTGTACAATATTTAACAGTTTGTTCACCTTCGCTAAACGAATATTTTTTAGTTAGAAAGTAAACAATAATAGAAAGACTATAAACAAGTAGTTCTTGTCTTTAATCAGCAATATACGATATTCGAATACTTAAAGACGTAAGGTGAGGACTTTCTTTGTTCGTAAGCTATATTCAGACAATAACAAAAGTTTGTTACTGGCGTGATATCAAGGAATATAGAGTAAAAATTTCCTTTAATATTACCTACCGTTTTTTAAGCATGTACTCATGTATTAGTGAATGGTATTAATATAATTATTTTGGGATCAAAATAATCATTGTAAATAAAAAATAACATAGAGTATTATGCCTTCAAGAACTACCAAATTGGAATGAAAATTGTTATTTGTAATTATTGAATGATAGGGCCATACGTACCGTTTTCTAATTGGGGTATCTGTTTATTTAGTTGAAACATTCAACGCACTTTCTACTTGTGGTTTCTATAGTGTTCCTACTACCTACCGCTGAATAAATTTGGAAAAATATTGAGAAATGGACAATACCCCTGTACCGGATGTTGTCAATGAACTATATTTATAATATTTCTTCTTAACGTTTTTTCAACACTTATTGTACAGAGGAACCTAAATTGATACAGACGAAGTATGTATATGAATCTATAAATCCTTGACTTCGTGAAATTACATAAACACTATTAGATCATTGTTGCAAAGTAGTCTCATTTTTCAGATAAAATAAAATAAATTAAACAGGAAAATTGTGTTAATGGCCTTGGTAGTCTATTAAATGAAGGTTAAACTCGATAAGATGTTTCAAAAGGACAGTATTTATCTTTTACTTACCGTACTGAAGCGGAACTGTTGAAATATAAAGAAATATAAAAAATATTCACTAATCCCTCTTTATGGAGATAAATCGTGCAATCTTGGTCACTGTATTTTTTAATTTAATAAATCAATAACAAAATGCACTGTTACCTTAGTTCCATTGCAGGGCCTTAATAAGAGTTCCTCAGCACTAATGAAATATTTTGACTTGAATAAAAATTGTAACTATGGTTATAATTTCAACTTGGTCGTCATTAAGTCTCGTCAAGTTGCTTACATTACATTTTATTTCTACAAAGCTAACTATAAAAATCAATAGTCATTTGAAAAACATCCGTTTCGATGTGTTCATTTAGATATTTCTACTTAACGTGCTTGTGGATACATGTGTTCATTTTTTATAGTCTATCTAGAAGCTAGGGATTCAAATTGATTATTTATTTTCTGAATTCTAACCTTATTTTTAAAATAATCGTCGCCTGTTCCCCTATAATTTAAAATATACCCATATAAGTACAAAATATACACATAATATGTAGTATTTCTAAATGCGAGTATATGAAAGCAATAGCCTTTGGATATAAAAATCCTTTGAAAATTAAAATGAATGTTGATTTTTCTACTTAAAAAATTATAAGCATATAAAGTCGCGGGCATATGGCAGTATAACATGAATAAAATCATACATGGAAGGTTCTGATAAAAGTATTCGAATTTCGAAATGCGTAGATGTATCCGTGTATCTTATCTGCACGTATATTACTTATCTACAATAATTAATTATTTTTGCAACGGATTCCACGCTTGTGGCCTCCAAAGATTAATCAAATTACCTAGATATAGATCTATATTAAATTGAATGCGTCGGCTTTTTAATCATGGACAGAGATGAGAATATAACCAGTATTATTAAACGTAATGGAAGTTTAAAATTATATAATTTCTTATGTCTCAATAAACAAAACACACAACATGGTGAACAGAAATAAAATTATTAACTATTGATTTTGATATTAAGGTGTAGCTGTAGATATCTAATATAATATATTCAATATGTAAAGTAAAACTTTTATTTATTATATATGAATTATTTATTGGTATATGAAGTAAACCTTACATAGTTGCCCTGTGGTTTACGCATGTCAGTTTTATATACATATACACAATTTTTAAAGTTAGTACTAACTATAAAAAAGTGCCTCCGTACAACATAGTATATCTATGTTGTACGGAGGCACAGTGAAATTTCATCGAAAGTGCTCTAGCCGTATTATTTATATTAAATAATTTCGCATTAATATAAACATCAATATTAGGTGACTGTTATAATTATGAGTGATATAGAAAAGAAGAACATTGTACTGTTGATAATATGTTAAAAATGATGTTAGTTTTATAGTCCGTAAAATAATAATAACATGCTAAGAAAGCACAATGAACATGGTTTAAAAGACAGTACTTATCTTTACTTTTCGGAGATTGAGTAAAAATGCGAGGCCTTGCGACTGTACTCCCGTACAATGACCCTTTACGTTAATTTAAGTCTGAAGGGTATCGAAGTACCTGTCCGTAATCTGTCCAATAACGATGATAAATCCATTACGATAAGCATCACCTATTTCTATACTTATTACATTTAATAAATGTAAATGCCGTTGTCTCAATAAAGAGGATTTATTATGACATCTTTGATATTCTTATTCTTTCACTGTTCACGGATAGGTAAATATCGGCTCCCAAAGTACTCAGTAGTAGAAAATATTAATAATTAGCCTTAGTCAAGTTAGTAAAAATTATAAACCATTGTCTTAATATACCAACCTATGTAATTGTTACTTTATAATTTCCATAAAATTGATTTTGAAATTTCTTTTATTATTATTTTGAAATTTCTTTTATTATTATTTTGAAATTTCTTTTATTATCTTTTATTTTATTATTATAGAAAAATAACGAAACTTTAAATTTTATATTTTGAATCCATTTTTAATTAAGAGCTAAACCTTAATATTCTGAACTTAAAATAAAACTAATTGGACGCCTATTTATTAAAAAAATTGTGTAATGAATGTAAAAAATAAAGTGTCATTTAAAAATAATTAAATCTACAAAATAAACAGTTAATTTCAGGTATTTTATATACAAATAAAAAAATATAATAGTAACGAAAAACCAGTTGAATATGTTTTTTATTTCTAGAACAAAAAGGCGTAAGGTAAACATGAAACATACTTACTACGTCGGATAATAAAACTTCTCAAGTATCGTAGTTCTCGCGAAAAACGAATAAAATGTAAATACATATATCAATCTTCGGTCTTCATCAATACGTGATGTCAAAATTTTATAACTTGGCCCTGTATGAAAGAAGTGAAATTCGTTTAAAAGTTTGTGCGACAATCATTAATGGATTTATAAATACTGTAGAATACGCAATTATGCGAAAAATCGTTGAATGTAATTTTTTACTGTCAATAAATAGGTAACGTATATATATGATTAATTCAAGTAATATCCTATTAATCCACATTATATTACTTATGTATAAGTTTAGTGACAAAAAATAGTCTGTATCAAAAATTTTTAGGATCGCTTTACTTAAATTTAAATTATTTTATTTCTAACTAAATGTTAAATAATATTGCAAATGTATACAATTTAGACTAATCAAATTATGGTGGCCTTTTTGGCGAGGCTTAAAGAACTGATTATATTTGTAAAACATGAACAGGCTTCTAATCCGGAAATTATAATGAAATTAAAGCTATAACTCTAAATTACTGAGGCACTCGATTCCTAGTTAAATTAAAGTCACATTAAATAAACTGCATACAAATATTTATTGGTATTATTATTACTTTTGTTGCAATATGCCCTTCACAAAGAGGAACATAATTCAGTAATTGAAATTATTAAGGAATTATTCCTTCAAATTAAATGTTTTATTTAGCAATAGGTATTTATGCATTCTGCGTTCATTACAATGTTTGATTATGATTGTTCCGCTCTGATTCAATAACTAATAAATAAGTACATGCTTCAAAAAAGATTTTATTCAATTAAATATAATATCTAATACGTGTATTCAAATAGCGTTGTATTTTCAATGACATCATAAATACTTTTCTGAAAGGAACAATTTATATATAATTAGACCTAAGTATTTCTGACTATCACCTACTCGAAATTATTATGTGTTTAAAGAAAGTTATAGCTCAAGAAGCTGGATACACACATCAGTGACATAAACTACCTGAATATTAAATGTCGAACATTCTTGATACTGAACATTGTACCTACTAAATGTTATAATATTGCATGTATCATATATAAGTATATTTCTTTAATCGGTACAACTTATATTTTTAAATTAGCGACACATTGTTTTTAATTATAAAATATAATAACTTTTTTGTAAAGGAAAACGTATTTAGCACACTGGCTGAAAGCCAGCTAATCGTATGTGCGGCTAACTGATTCACAGATACTCTGATGAGGAACCATGGGCTCACAGAGCACTTGGAGAGAATTCCCCCCTCTAAGTATGTGAGTACCTAATTAAATAAGAAGCTAAGTGTCAAAATTGGGTGTATAATTACTAAGGAATTAAAGGCGAGTTAACACGATAACTATTCGACAGATGCAGCCGTCTTAAGTGTTTTTCATAAAAACTATAATAAACATGTCACAGAGTTGAGACCGGGATGTGTACCCCTACACCACTAAAACCTCCTCTGTCGGCTTATTCCCTTTGCTTTCACCGAAAAATACAATAAATAATATTATTTATTAGAGTTTGCTATCATTTATTACTTTCGTAAGTTACTTAAATACAATAACATTGCAATGTCCATCTTCATGGCCGTGTCAGCTTAATTATTTTTATAGTTGCACCACAATCTGTTGTAAAAAGGCGATCAGTTCAAGGTCGTTTCGTAGTTCTTTGTCTAGGTCTGGTATTTGATAGGCTTTTTTATTAGCGGTTCGATAAATCATCTGCTTGATAAGTGAAAGCATTTTGATAGAAAATTAATATATATGAATAATGGCAACCTCCAATGATACAAAAGCAGAATACGTGGTAGCTAGTTTCGATTTGGTATTCTTAATGGAATTGTTATGCGGACAGTAAACTATTACACTGTAACTAAACACCATTAAAGATTTTTATTACATCTCAAGAACTAAGCATAAAAATAATATAACAGTTAATTTTTTTTCTTAAATTTACTTTACAATGACTCTTTACATCAATTATAATCCATATCAAATAATTATTATTTGTCAGAGCCACTTCACGTAGGTATATCTTTAAATAAAAAACGACTTTTAATTATTTATAAAAATTGGAAAACTATATAAAAGTCCAATACATAATACAAGCCACGTTTCTTCATTTAAAATGTCTGATTAGATATTTATTAAAATTATGTAAATAATTGATAGTCACGAAAATATATTTAAAAAACGTGATAAGAGAAACATAATGCAAAATAACTGGCTTGAAAAATAGTTCTGTTTTATAAAATAACTTTTAAAATCCACAATTACTTAATGGTAATATCCCAGGTAATGTTAAGACTAACTTCTCACTAAGTTAAATGAAAACGTATTATTATCCAACTTCCTTGGTGTTAACATATTTAATAATTCTATGGTTACGTTAAGTAATCCTCACAACCCGACTTTTCTAACCTAATAATACATGTTACCTAATAAACATGTTACCTAGTAAACAAATAATATATATGAGTATAAACTGAATTATATAATCTATTTATATAACATTAACGTGTAATAATAAATTGTAAGTGACAAGTATTATTTTGCGGTAGACGTTTAAATATTCGTGTGTCACGTCAGATATTAATATTTTTGGGCATGGCATTAAAATCTTTTCCGTGAAAAATATATCGGTCGAATAGTTTCTGAATTTACAAACATCCTCTTTTATATATACTAGTAGATTTCAAAAATGTGTAAAACGAATAAAAATCTATAATCGGATAAGGACAATACTACGGTATTGTGAAATTCGTGTTTTTGTGGTTGTATTAATATTAAAATTATTCTCTCATATATTTAATTTCTCAATTAGGTTTTTTTATAAAATAGATATAAAAGTTAAATACAAGAATGTAAATACTAAAATAAAAATAGTATAAAAATCGTAATCTGGAAATCCACTAGTAGCGGAGCTTGGCCCAAGCTACCGATGGTTAGGGCCGCAGAGAAAAAACCTTCTGACAATATTATTATTATTACGGTATGTGATGCCTCACCTACATGAGATCATTACTTTTGTATAGTTACTTAATTATTATCTTAATTTTTGAAATATTTTGATATTGACAGATTTTCTGCCTATTTATACTTGATATTGCATCTCTGTTTGTGTTCCAATTAAACTTATTATTGTTTTTTACTATGTTTAATTTTTTTTGTCTATGATACGTTACACCTGGTTTACAATAAAGTTATATTAACATATTTATGACGTGAATGTAAATTATTGAACGCCTACAAATCCGCCTTGAGCAAAAAAGACCAACTTATAATTAATGTAAAAAGTTAATCTGGTAAAAAGTTTAGTTGCGATAAAAACTGAACAAAAAATACTTACAAAATTATAAAATATATTCGAGTTTTATTATTGTTGCGGTGAATATAATTTACTTAAATGTAATACTATATATATTGTATTGTATAATCCAGAAATCGGTTTAAGGGTCCGTTTAATCATACTACAGAAGGACCGTATTATTTCTACAAAATATAATTGAGGCTATTTGATTTCAAGTCATTTCAACCTTAAAAAAGCTAGATTTTAAAAAGAAGATTATAATTAAAAAATTAATTTACGAAAACATTTTGTCCATCTGCCCTTTTATAGTCCATTGGGAGAATCTGTAATATGTAATAAAAACTACCTGTAAATGTCACTGTATTTAACTCTTAATAAAACAAGTAATAAGTATATATATATAGGCACGCTTATCTTGACTATAGCCCAAAACTTTTAGATATCAAGTTTTTCAGTACTTATTAAAATAGATAAAAAACTTAAGACATCACTGATGAGATTATTTTTTTTTTTATTTAAATAAATGTCGAGACGGTAAAACCCTGCTAGAAAGAAACAAATATATTTTAAATATCATATTATATTAGTAAATGGGGTATATAAATAATCGCATCAAAATGTTTAATCATTTAAGTATTAAACTCTCATAATCATTCCGATTTTCAATATGGTAAGACAAATTGTACAGTTTTTATTAAAATAATATATAAAATATTCATTATAAAAAGTTATATTTAAAATACAAATTAAATGGTTGAAGATTATTTCTTAAACATATTAAGTATTGGGACCAAAATGGCAGGAATAATATTTTAGTGGCGGCTCGGTGTTAGTGTGACGATGGGCTTCTATATAATTCAAAATAAAACATGAAGTATTTTAAAACTACTTAAGGATCATTATTTAGTTGCAAAAACTAAATAATGATTTGAGATAACAAATTTTATTAATAAGGTTTGTTAAATATTAATAATTCCTGTGCTTATTTCAGATTTACTTTGTGTTCGCTTGTTTACTAACAAGTCACGTCCTCAGCGTGCCTGTGGACTACGAAAAGAATGACGAGACAACATCTCAAATCCTATTATCAGATCCGCTACCATCTGAAACCTCCACAACGGAAGTTGATACGACCGTGACAAAGCCAGAATCCGACCTAAAGACCGAACCAAGTTTATGGTGGAGTTATCATAGTATCCACAACCATCCTTTAGTTGTAGCTAGACCCAGGTAAGCTAGTTTAAATTAAAAAAGAAAATCTTAGCTTTTTAATACCATAGATTGGTAATTCATTAAGTACTTAAAAAAACAATATTTACTAATATAACTAGTTTGACTTATACTTAGATGGTATGGTTTAATTCATGTCTGATTACTTAAAAAAAACAAATAATTCACAAAACTTGCAGTTTGTACATTGAATACTATAAGAAATAAAGCGCCTGTTGTTTATTAATACAATATTTTAAGCTTTTATATAAATACGAGTATCGTATTTAAGATTACTAGGCGCAAAATTTAATGACTACAGACGTACTGCCTCTACATAAATTAAAATATTATTTTAAAAAAGGATTATTTGCACTTAAATATTCATAATTATAGTTTTTGTATTCCTTAAATCTGAAAGCATTCAACGGGTCAGTAGTGCATCACAATGGAACAATTAATGTTTCGTTGAGATTTTTGTATAATATTTAAAAATATTCATATTTTTTCAGGGTGTATACCTACTACGCTGATTATGTACCTTCTTACACCTATTGGAGTACGTGGTAAATTATATACTATTGCCCGTAATTTTAACATAATAAAAATGTATGGAAACAAACAATAAACACAGAAACGACTTTTTTGTTTTATTTTGATAATATTATGACGGCGGCTTTACATCTGTTGCTTGGTATAAAGAATTAATAGCAATATCGGATGACACAAAGGCCATCGACTTAGCGAGTGTTGCTAATGATAACGTGTCCATAACTACTCTGTTAGCGACGTGATTCAATTTTGCTCCTTTAGATTGTGCAGTGTATTTTAACGCTAGTTTTATAACACGTTCACAAGCTAATGACTTCGAAGTAGCACTCTTCGCTTCTTTGCCTGCTTGTTGTGCAGCCGTTTTTGCTAAGTTCATCATTAAATCTTGGTGATTTGACATGCCATTTTTGGCATATTTAACCGACATTTGAACCTCTATAGAAGCAGTTAACGCACGCCTCATAGCCACTACGCTTGCTGCAGTTAAATATGCAACATCTCCAGCGTATAATATTGCTTTTTTAGCTTTTACTTCTAACCTTTCAAGTTTTTGTTTGGTTTTCTTTTCACTTGTCACATCATCTTCCATATCTGGTTGATCTATTTCCATTTCAGCAATTACATCCGGATTAAGTGTATATATTTTTTCTTTGGGATCAATCCAGTCATCTATAAGGTTTGGTGCATTCATTTCCTGCGGTTCGAGCGTTTGACTGTCTTGAGTAACCACATGAATAGAATTTACTTTATTTTTCAACATTATTGCATCGGTTTCATTGATATCGTCATTTACTATCGTATCTAAAATTGTTTGGTTTAGAAAACCTTTTGTAGGAGACTCTAGAATTCCTTTTTTACTTTTTATTATATCAATTGGTTTCCTAGCCAAATAAACAGAATATCGTGAAACGTTAACCGTTTTTGAGATTGGCGTTTCCATGGAACTACTATTAATCGTAATGGGTGGTTTATTTAAAATCATGTCGTAAATTGTAGATTGGCTTGAGCGTGGCGTGGAAGGCATAACGTCCTCGATAGATCTTTTCTTACGAAGGGAAAGATCAATTGATTGCTTTTTCGATAAGGCGGTAGAGTAAGTTATATCTTTTAATGCTGATACAATAGAAACTTCAGCTGCTATTTGAGCTAAACCATACACCAATCGGTGCAACTCAGGTTCTGTGGAAGCTCGAGTGATAGTAAGAATTTGTCCAGACAAGGTTCTTGATATATAGTCAAGAATTCGTCGGGTTTCTATAGCAGTAATACCTTTAGTTTTCCCTGACGCGTCTAAAGCTTCTCGGGTTATCCTGGTTAATTTGTCTTGAATCTCTAGTTTAGAAAGTATCGCCGATACCAAATCCTTTGACATCTGATATAAAGTTTCTTCCATTTTCGGGTTATGCGTGATATTTTTTGTCGCTTTTAAAACAGAATTATCTAAGTGCTTCAGAACTTTGTGTGGTGAAGTCATTATTAATTTTTCACCAACTATTTGTGAATTTAAATGATTTCTAAAATCGTGTACTGGTGATATTCCTGCATTGACGTTTCGCACCTGTTGTAGAAAAGATAAGTTTAGAATAAATAAGTTTATCGTGTAGTGGGTGCTGATGTTAAACGAAGAAGCTTTATGAGATAATAATAGAAGTGATAATCATTAAAAATAGATCCTTAAATCCTATTACAAATAACTGACGTTTGTTTGACCATGGTTCGTAACTCTGCAAACAAAATGCATAATTCTGTAGATATATAACTATTTGAAACTGCATTTATGAGTATTTTATGAATTTATAAAATTAAAATTATTAATCAATTCATGTTCCATTTAATGAATGGTATAGCCAAATAAATTCTTATAACAGGCAATAGGTATGAATAACCGATTACTCACTAATAGCAATCCAAACACAAAGGAAAAAAACATTGTTTTTTTGAAACCAAATCTTAAGAAATGATACTTTTCTTGCAATAAGAAACACCTAGTTAAAAATAACAATTATTTTTTATAACTGTTGTGCCAATTAATAGCAATAGTTGTTAACGAAAGTGCCTACCTAATTTTAAGGTACTCGGAGCAAAGGTGCCACACTAGTTAAAGCGCCAATGTGACTTCCACAAAGTTATGTTTAATATGTTCTGTTTGTATGTATGTAAGTTTCCTTTTATATATCAAAATTTGCAAGGAGAATAAGAAAAAAATCTTTTTCACATTTTTTTCCTTTGATGAATGTTTTTTCTTATAGGAATCGACATAAATTTTAGCACTACACAAAGAAGTTCTAGAAGAGCCAACAGCACATAAATAAAACTTTTGTATGCATTGTATATTGAAACCGATTTTAAGATTTACCATGACATAGATAGTTGTTGCATTCAAGACCAAAATTGATAGAACTAACATTTTAAACCACATCGCGGATTTGTTTTATAATCATTTGGGGATTACCAATAAAATTTTTAAAGACAATAAGTTGTAATTTCTACATTAGCTCCATAGTAGAACATCAGAA
>JAOSYY010000015.1:5176494-5197335 GCA_025727935.1 Hebomoia glaucippe
TCAGAACACACTAATAGATACCTAATTATCCTGCAAACGCGTTATACATTGTAATTCGCCTCTTGCTGTGTTCGATCCTTCTATACACATAAAGAGGCTGATATAAATATTCGCTCTCAGCTGTCTCAAACGATTCTTTTGTATTTTCCTTATCGCCTTCTTCATTTTCAACTATTAATTCTTTTTCTTGATTCACATTCTCAGTTGATTTTTCTAGCTGCGGGTTCCCTTCTGTAGTTTCCATTGTACTGTTTAATGTATAACCTGTCACGAGAATTATCCAATACATATATATTATTGTCACAAATAACATGTCTCATGAAGTCCTATTCACTTCTGAGAAATTGCACATATCACATGACTATTTAAATAAATCAACAACCATAATTGACACATCACCTATTTAAATACATTAACACTGTAATGATGATCAATTGACACTTACAAGAAAACTATATAAAGGCACGTTTTCCTAATCATTACATATTACCCATGGAATTTATTAAAGATCTTTACAATATGATGAACTTAATTAAATTGCAAAATCATTTAAGAAATAAAACAATTATTTATTTGTTACCATTCCATGTATTTTATTCAATAAACTTATTTAGTTTCTATACATAATTTAAATGACACAGTGACTTTATATCAGGCTTACGCAATGAACATTTACTAGATACTTATATAAATCTCGTCCTTAATGCCATAGCCTAGTGATTAGGTGAAGGAATCCGTTTCAAGTAGGGAAATCAACCGAGGAAAGCCGGCAGAACCTTTATACGTCCACGTCCGTCCAGTGAACTCTCACCGAACGACGATGCTTCATGATTAGATGGTAATAAATCACTTTCTTGGCCGCCTAGATCTCTTCGGTCCCTCGACACCGCCAAAGGTTTAGCAGATCCAGCATCCTCGCCCGAAACACCAGAAACCGCATTTCCTTTTTCTATAGCTGATCGTGTTGCTTCGAGTTTTGGGATGTGCTGTATCGCATCTCCGTTTGGTGCGCAAGCGCACACCGCTAACAGCGCGAACGACGCGACGACGAAAAACATTAAACGCATCACCAATAGATTCAATCTTGGTCTGAGGTTAATCTGCGCAATACTATATTCCATATATCAATTTCCCTGCTTATAAATCCACAGATGATTACAGAAGAAATTAGGGCTTATTGCTAAATACATAGATGATCCATTTATTGTTTGTTGAGTTGAAACTGACGCATTACGAAGACGTTCAATAAACATCATATCAGGCTCATAATTTTCACAGCACGAGTCGATGTGTTAACTTTATGCTAATTACGTTGTTAGATATAAGCCTAGTGTATATACGGTACTTAAAATTAAACCAACCCACGATTAGTTGAAATATCAAATTTTTATTCACATGAATAGTTACGTTTTTTCTTTATTATGTCTATTCTAAATAAATGTTTTTATTTTGCTTTAATTTTGTATTTTTTACATGGTTATATAATGTTACGTAAATAGTTATAGTGTTAGTACCAAGTCTAACTTCATTACCTATATTTAGTTGTGAATAATATTTATATGTATTAGCTGTCTACACGTAGAATATATTCTGGGTGAGGCTTTTTTAAAGTTTTATTTTTCTTATTAGTTACGAGTTATCCCTTTGCAAATTATTATACCAAAAATCGCTGCACTTCATTTATAGTAGATATAAAAAAATTCGTAAGTCAAATTATGATTTTTTATATTTATATAGTAACTTCCGCTCTGCAAAGGCCCGAACCTTGATGTTATTTTAAAACTTGTCTATATTTAAACTTCAATAAGTAAATAGTAAATATATTTCAAGAACAAAAATTAAGGTTTCATAACTCGTGACATGAATCAGGTACGTAAGTCCAAAGAATTGTTGCTTATTTACAGAGTATGTACAGTCAGTTTCGGAATATTAATAACAAAACACATTCATGGTCATTATGCTATTGAAAATATTTGATCAATGTGTTAGTAAGATCCAAACATGCGTCACACATAAAATTCTGGATTAGTTAGCACAATTTATTTGGTGACACACGAAAGTATATAAAAACCGTTGCATTCAACGAAGGGTTATTACAACATCTTCAAGTGTTTACAACGCAGTACCTAAAAGATTTTTAAGTTTATAAAATAGAGGCGACTTAAAATATGGCATTATATTATACGCTGTTTATTCTACTTTTAACTGGAACAATTCTTCAAGCTTTACCGATACCAGATAAAGACGAAGAAACTACCAATTTAAATCCAGAATTGCAAGTGATTGAAATTATTGGTTTTGTACCCGTAGTGGTACCATTAGATGAAATTACTACCACTGAAGCCACAGAAGAAAACTCAAAAGCTACACATGATATTCAAAAGAGGTCTGTTGTACCGGATATTATTGGGAACAACGATCTTCTAGGAGAATCTGAAGGAAACCAAGGAAGTGAACTTGTGGGAATTGACCGTCGAATCAAAACTTTGCCAACATGGGTCGGATGAATGGAAAATAAAGAATTGTACGTGTTCATTACCAAAGTTTTTTTCCCAAAGGAAATACGTTTAAGATTGTCATAATAGCAGCTTTATTTAATGTTTAGTTTTTTTTTAAAGTTCTAGAATAAGCTCCTAATAGTGTCAAATTGTATATTGTTATATTTATGTTTAAATGTAATGTAAATTTTGTTCTTGTTAATAATAAATAATTTAAAATACTTATACCATGTTTTTTGGCTACATCCAAATAAAATTATTAATTTTGTTTATTAATTAAATATGTTCCTTAAATAATCTTGAATCACGAACCGCAACTACTTTTTTCAGGATTTTTAAATAATCGAAATTAAATACTATTTATTTTTAATTATATTTATTTACATTCATCCCAATTATCAAAGTAATTTTATGTACAGATCAATCTAGCTACATCTTAAAACTAAATACCTCAATTGCATATAGACATTTAGGTTCAAATATATACATACATGAAATCCGTCAAAAGTCGGTATTTTCTACAATTTAAATCCGAAGTAAGCAGTACACCATTTGAATCAAGACCAGAAAAGCTTTTTATAACCCTGTGTATTACTTGAATGAGATCGATATCAGATCACACATAATTATTACTTAATCAATATTTTCACTAAACCTTAATAATAATATTTACGATATTTTAAACTGAAAAATAGAAATTTAATAAAACATGCTAGAGTTCACATCCCTTTTAAATATAATTTTTACCATAGAAATGTACTCTTATAAATAATAGTCTTAGAAGATTAAGAAATATTAAATTCTCTGTTGCTTGATATAATTTCTCCTTAAATGGTGGAGAGAAGCAGACATCATATTATTAATATGAAAATAACTTTCGACACAAATAAATTAATATTTACTAGATGAAATATCGAAAATCAGTATTTTATAACATTATCATACAATTTTAAAGTTTACTTGAGATTCCTAAAACAAATTGATACGCATAGTTCCCATTTATTAATACGTCATTGAATACTGAACGCAATTTACATATATATGCAAGAATACATAGGCAAGAAAATGTCTTCGTTTCATAAATTATTTCAGTAGTCATAATGAAATAAATCTAGTATATTTTTTCACTCCTACGTAGATGAAGCGCAAGTCGTAAGTCGTTAAATGCACTCAAGGTCAGGTGCTTAATTCTTACGCAAAAGACATGTATACAACGCAGTACATACGCGGCATGTTATGTACAATAACAAACTATCTATGGGTAGATTCAAAAAAGATTGTATATTTCAATGCTAAATAGTTCACCTGCTGTATACTAACTTATAACGAACCCTTGCAGGGCTTCTGGATATTATTAGAAATACTATTCTGTTACGTATTTTAAGTATATTTACGTAAAACATTGATATAATATGTATTATACTTACGTAACATTGTACAACTTATTGTAACATATGTGGACAATAGTTAAAGTATTACTATTCCTTCTAAATAATATATTTAGAGGAAAATTTGTTATTTAGCAAAACTTTTTAGGGCTTATTGACTAATTCACAAATTATTATGGACGTAGTTTTATTTTCAAGTCCGAATTTCTAGACGCGACTCGAACTTGAATCCAATTATAAAACTTGTCAAACCATTTTTTCTGTATAATCTTTTGACAATGGTCAAGATTAGATTTAATGTTTGTCTTTTTTATTTAAGCGTTCGTTCGAGCTTAAGACAGGAATACTTTGCTCGACGTCACTGTTCCATTTCCTTTGATATTTTAGCAACAACCAAGGATGTTGCTTATTGAATTAGTGAAAGCAATTTTGAAAAATCTTTGTACTTAATAATCAATTGATACTTGTATAATTCTATTTTGTAACATTTCTATTTATACCATATTTAATGTTCAGGATAACTCTCCGAGTCAAGTCACCGTAGTTACTAATATAACGTCCTTAAAAATATAAATTCCTTAAACAACCTTCACCGTTCAGTTTTAAAATACTTCAACAGATTATAAATATAACAACAACGCCCGAACACGGGGGCCTTATATCATCTGTACATAGAAATGCACGCGATGAAAATCAGCAAGAAAAACAACCAATGCTATTTAGCTTTACCATTTTTCTTCGGTGTCAATTTGAAGCTGTTTTGTGGTGTAACAGAATTACTGCTAGAGTCAGAAACACTATTTTGTGATTGAGATGATTTATTGTCGTTGTACCAGCCGAACATTCTCTTAACGGCGTCTTCCCATCTGGATATCGTGATGTCATACGCTTTTCTTATGTGTGGACGAGGTGTAAACACATTACCAATTTTACGAAGTGACTTGAGCTCCTCTTTAGATTTGAATATACCTGAAATAAATAAAATTTTAATATTATTCCACAAAACGCATATATTGAAGATATTTATATTGATACTCTTTACTATGTTGTTTCTTAGCTTTAGATCACTTAAAGCCTGGAAAATCAACAACTTTAAAGGCTCTTTTCTTTTTATCGTCAATTACATATATGATAATCAGCGTGTCTATGGTCCAAATGCTCTATAATACCACCACTTTGATACTATAGAAATGTTTACAGTCTTCAAGAGCGTCAGATATATTGTCGTATACTTCAATTTTCAAAAATTCAGCAGTCACGTATGTGATATTAATGAAAAGAGTGGCATTCTTTGGTTACGTATTGGGGAGATTAAATATTTTATTTGAAAATCCCGAAATGGTAATGAATTTAACTCACCTATCTGCAGTCCGACGAGATGCGCGCAGCCAAGAGACGACATCTCCACCTGTGTCGGCCTCTCTACCCTCAGATCGGTTAGATCCGCTACCAACTGCGCCACGAAGTCATTGTTTGATACACCACCGTCCAAGCTGATAAAAAAGCTCTATTTAAATAATTAAAAACAAACGATTTTTTTATACTTAAGTCACTGTTCTTCGTTGTATCTATGTAAAACCCAAGTGGGTACCACTATAGCAACTATAGTTGGTAGAGACAAGTGATATATATTTCTCGCTAGCAAGGCATGTCGCAAATTTCAGAGAGTATCTATGATCATTAATTAAAGTCTCATAATTACTTGCATTCATTTAAATTATAATATTATATTAGTGAGTTTTATTATATTTAAATATTTTTTGCAATGTGCACTCTTGAGAGTTGCACGCTACTGTGCCATAACTATAGTAATAAGGCAGAGTACATACCGTATAGTGTCGAATGTGTAGCTAGTTTCCTTACGCACGCACTCGTAGAGCTGAGCAGTCCGGAATGCAATTGCTTCAAGTACCGCCCGTACAAGGTGCGCTTTAGTTGTCGATGGTTTCATGCCGACAAAACCAGACGCGGCTGTACAATCGTTGTAGGGCGGCTAAAACAATGGAGTTATAATGTTTACGAAACATACATTTGTTGTATTAAATCTAAGACCCGTATTCCAAAACATTACTTAAGTTTGAATTAAGCTTTGAGACATCAAACTGGTTTTTGTTAACTTTTGATATCTTGACAATATTTAAGTGTAGTTTCCGGCTTGTGTCAAAAGTGTTCACTCGTTCTCGAGACGCAATTTCTACTGATATGTATATATATATGTATAGATAATACATCCATGTAACAAAATGTCGTAATCTAAACTTTGCTTCTGTGAGTTTAGATTTAAAATTTGAAAGAGAAATAGATAATTATAGCGAATTAAGACTTACACCAAGCCCACTAAATGCTGGTATAAAGAAAACTCCATCCGAATCAGGAACCGACATAGCAATGTCAGCCGTATCCTCAGGATTATCGAATAGACCTGTAATTACAATACAAAACAAAACATTATGTGTAAAGCAAAATCTAACCCATATGTATTATATATTGATAAAAAAAATTAACCGAAGTTACTTCTTGCAAATATTAGCCATCTGCTATATACTTATATATCTAAATAAAAAAATATAGATTATATATATACTTCAAGATTAATTTATTTGTTTAGATACTTAACTACTCAAAATAGAATTACTTACCTAAATTATGCGCCCATTTAATAATACTTGCTGTATCGTTATTAGCACCTTCCGCTGAGAATACCAGCTCAGAGCCAAGTCTCCACCCTACGACAGGGTAAAGGCCGGAAACACTGGCATGGGGTGAGTCCCCAGTATTAATATTGAAGAAGGTCCCAGTACCCATCGTCAGCTTCACGTCACCCACGTCGAAGCAACACGAGCCCCACATTGAGGCAGTTTGATCAGCTATCTGGAGAAACTCATTGAGTTAAGTGAAATATTAGAAATTCAACAATCTCGAATAATTCATTGCTTTTTGATGAACAAATTTTTGACAACTTTTTATGAATTTTTATTTTACATTTAACCTAACATTAAAATTAATTTGTTTGTTTTTTATACTTTCCCGCTTTAATCGATAAACCTATTTGGATGAAAATTCATACAGATGGATGAGTCTCTAGACAATTATAAGCTACGTTATTTATGCGTGTGCAACCGTCGACCGGGTTTTCAAAAAAGAAAACCGTATAACAAGACAATGATAGCACTTGGTGATGAATTATTCAAGTATAATATATTTATATATTATATAAGTATAATAGATTTGTAATTTATACACAAATTGTAGTAATATAATTTGAAATTATATTTTTGTGGAGGTGGTCAACGGAACTAATGATTTTATTAGAATTAATTTGCAGCCAACAAAATGGCGTTACTCACACAACTCTTAATTGGTATAGAGTGCCCCCAAATCTCTGGCGCTGTGCTCGTGAAGTGGTTCCCAGCAGTATCCACAACGGTAGGCAACATACTTGTCGGAATACCAAATATGGACATTGCCCAACCCGCCCATTGCATCGTAAATGGATCAAAGAAACCCGTCGCTGAAGCGGACGACACATCCGTCATATGTATTTTTTTACCTTCAAGATAACAAAAATGCCTTAAAAAATTCGACATACAATTACAATACTGTAGACTTAAAAGATATTGTATCTCCGCTCAAAAAGTTAATAAGTTAAAGAACCAAACAACAAAAAAAGAAGTTTAAAATTTATGCTAATTCTAAAGGACACGAAACAAGAAAATTCGTTGAAGCATATTATAAAATTAGTAACACTAATAATACGAAAAATAAGATATCTAATGATGTAATAGAGGATGCTCTGTTAATTCACTCTATTATTTATTACATTATAAACTATACGGCATTTTATGGATTTATATGGAATACATAACTTGTATAATTTTCATATGGGCACTAGTGTTTATATCCTAATATTATTTTAATTTAGTTTTTTCTTCGGCCATGACCGAGTACGCAACGCCACAATGTTATATATTTAAATTGTTGCAACATGGCACTACAATGTCTAAAAGGTCCACAAATTCGTAGAATGTATGTACCTGTAAGTTTGTATAGCAGCCATGTATCCAAGGTGCCAAACATTGCATCGTTTCTCTCAACTGCCAATTGTAGATCCGGTACGTTAAGCAGAGCCCAATATAGTCTTAAGGTTGTCTGAAATAATACAAAATTATTTAGAACCCGCGGAGCCCCCTGCTTTCATCGCATTAATATTATGTACGCATTATTCATAGCGGATGAGCAATATCCAAGATTCAAGCACTTTCTAATTAGATTGATTAACAAATTTTTATGCGTTTTAGTGTTTTTGTGTGAAACGCTTTATATTTGTTTAAATACCAGCTAATTATTTTTTTATAACCTTTGCTATCTATCTATGAAAGTCCTTTCAAAATCGGCTCAACCGTTTCTAAGATAAGCCAGAGCATAGAGATAAACTATAGATCTATAAATTGTATATTTAAAAAAATGAATATGCAATTAGATAGGGTTAGTTCGATAGAAATAAGGATAGTTCGGTTCATTTATAATGTGAATGATTTTTGGAAAAAATAAGATAAAAGTTATTAAATGGCAATACCCACATGTCCAAAAAATATAAGTTGTAGATAATAATGTAGTTTATGTTGAGAAAAACGGAACAAAAGTCAAAAAAATATCGCAAAGGTCAACAATAGCATACATACGAGTAAATATATATTTATACCATTAAATATTTAAAAATATTTTCTTTGGCAACTATTTAACTCAATCCGCTATTTACGTATTTTTTGCCCTTTTGTTTAATTATTTGCTACGGAGTATATTATCTTTGAACACAAGGCCACTTTAAGCGTATAATCAATAAAAAATACATTAATGTCACAATTAAGAAATTGACTACCGATAAATTTAAACGAAATATTACAATAATGTATAAAATGTACTTTAATAGTTATAGCGTGAGTTTTAAAATGGTTTTACGGTATATAGAACGATATACATAATATTAACAATTTTGAATAACACTAAGGAAAAATCAAACATCTAAACTACTGCTATTACTTCATAAATTATTGCCGAGAACCATCTCCTCACACTTGAATTAAAACCGCATCAAACTCGGATCATTCATTTAGAAGCTCTGATACCGCTGACAGACACGTCAATCTTATAACATTTCTCCTCTTGTTTTGGAGATTGAAAAGGACATGTTGCCATAAATAGTTTTACAGATATTTCTAATATTTTTAAAGTAAAAAGATTGTATAGAACCTTCTCCTATATTGAATACGAAGGAAACGAGTCCACTTAATGATAAGTGAAGTATACTTTTTTGAAAACCTTTAGATTAGAAACAATTTTCTTTTACAGAATTTTTTTACTCCATAATACTTACTTGATTATTAGAAAATTTAAAAACACTCCCAGCTTTGAATCTCTTACTTCTAGACAGCATAAAAAGAACATATGCACCCATTTTTATTAGCTGAAAAAAAGCTCATAATTTATAAATAGTGCACCACATCTGTGGCTTAATATACCTTATATTTGTGGTTTAATATTATAAATTATTAAATTTTCAAAATGATATAAGATTTAATAATATATCTAATTAGTATGATAATGCACGCGATAAAATTAAATTATTCTGATAAACATAGTCGGATAGGATAATTGAACAGTATTTTTAACAAACACATGATGCAATCAAATACTTGTAATATCAATGATAAAGATCTTAACTAACTATGATGTGAATATTCTTTGTCATATTTTGAACATTAAAACTATACTATTGGGATACTTTATAATATGTACATTTTTTATACAATATGAATGTAAAGAAAATAACTGTTTTCACTACCTAATACAATATGATGGGACAGTTAATTTAGCGGAAACAACAAATTATACAGTGCTGAGACGTATATAATAAAATACTAGGTGGTACTCGGAAGGACCTTCACGAGGAATTAAATTTTATTTATTCAATTTTTACGTGCCAGGAACGTTCGCGAGTCTACGCAGTATAATTTACGAAAGTTGAGGGCAGTTTAATATTTAAGAATATATTTAATACAATCATACGATTTGTGTAAATGGATATAAACATTATCGAAATCCTGTCCATGTCACGAATAATTATTCGTAAATGCAAAGATTGTTAATTTCAATAATAGGCATATTTTATATATGATATAAAAAAAATTAAGTACATGACTAATTTATAGCCTTCACCATATTGTATCATACTCTTCTGTCAAACTCGATTATAGATGTATGTAGTCTGGATTTAATTCAGGTTAAATAATTACACACACTGAATTGAACTGTTAACTCCAAGTACATTGTGCTCATTGGAATATAATAATAACTGTACAAAGGCCGAATTTGTAAAAACTGCCTTGTTCATTCTTTCATAAGAACATTCACTTAATTCTAAATTATTATATTACAGAATTGAGAATAATTAAACATACCTTCCACAAATAAGACTCATTCCAATATTTAACTAATTTATCTGCTCTTAAATCTTTCCATGTTATAAATCTGTGAAATGGTCTTCCTGTCTCCTGTGACCATGTTATGAAGGTGCTGCGTTGTGTTGATATACCCATTGCTGTTATCTGTCCAGCATTTAGTTTAGCATCTAACATCAAAATACAGTCTATTAAAAAATGATGATTGTCATGATAAGACACTGAATGGTCCACCCATTAACCTTTTAATTTTATTAAATTAAATGTATTTTCATGTCATCTGTTTTATGACTAATAATTTAAGTAGCTGTCAGCCAATGTGGCTTTCGAAACTTTAAGAAAAATTACTATTTTAAATGCCATTTGAAAGCTAAATTTGTAGCTTACTTACATAATAACATTATCTAAAATTACCCTTTTAAATTATTTCCTACACTTTAACCACATATTGTTATGTTTTTAATTGAGAAGTAAATAATATTTCCGTGGTATCCGATTACAGCATACACAATGAATTAGAAATATTTCAATAAATTACTAAGCATCTGTTTTTTAAATATAAATTATTTTAATGTTAGGAAGTTTCATTATTTACATAAAAAATTAAAATAAATATTTAAGCAACTTACATTGTAAAGCTTTTTTTACAACATCAACAACAGAATTCCATAGCTCATCTGGATCTATCTCTACATAACCTGGTTGAGGGTAATGTAGTATTATCTGCAAATATAATTTTAAAATATCTCAGTTAAGAGAAGGCAAATTTCTTAAAAACCTGTAAAAATTACAAAATATGAACCAATTACACAAACAAGAACATAAAAATAGTTATAAATCTTAAAACAAATTCAAATTTAAATATTAACTATTTATAAGTAGCTTGCTAAGAAGAATTTATTAAAATATTCACACAAGTTTAATCTATTGTAATCACCTTGAATAATACAAATTAATTCTAGTAAAATTTACTTAAAAACTATTTAGATCTTAAATAGAAAAAAGTCACATTAAACGCATTTTTTTCACTTATCTTGAAATCTGGACCGTTACAAAATCGCTATTATAATTTAATTAAATCGTATGAACTACGATAAAGGCTTGTGCTATTATAAGAAATAAATATAAAATATAATACATACTTGATCAACTGCCTTGACTACAGTTTCTGTACGGGAGTTATAAATAAAAGCTCTTATTGTTGTAGTTCCAATGTCCAAAGATAAAATGTATTTTTCTTCCATTATTTTCAAAATTGGCATTATAATTATTTCACTTGTAATTTATACTCTCATTATATTAAGTTTATTACAATAGAGACGTCTGATTCAAACTTAATCTTACAGGCGAGAACAAAATCCAATTTTATTATTATGAAGTGATTTTGTGGTAATTAAATTAGTAGTTTTACCCTATACTTTTTTCGTATTTGGTTGCAGAAACTTGTCTATATACTAGTCAGTGCCCAGTATGAACCTTCTTAATCGGTTATGTATCTAAATGCCTACGAGCAATTGACATAAATAGGCTGTCGATGTTTGTTGGAATTACTCAATGTCAAAACAATTATTAATGCAAATTGTAAACTTCAAAATACATTTTCAAGGAATCACAAAAAACCATTACTACATAATATTAACTCTTTTTTTTATATAACAAGTATTTTTTATACAAATCTTTTAGCATCTTATAAGTAACATAGGATGATATAAATATTTTGAAATATTAATCAGGCAGCGAAAAAAAGGATCTCCAATAAAGTAATAAGGATCCTAAAACAATAAGCGTAAATAACTATTTAACAGAAAATTAGTTATAAATAACTGTTACAAAAGTTACATATTTGAAAATTGTATTATTAGGACAATTAAATACGTTTATAAGTTATTTTATAGCTGCAAAAATATTCTATCTACAATAATTTTACAAAATGGCAATTTTATATATTGGTTTAGTCTGTCATGTCGTCTTTGACAGGTAAGCGCGTTTTGGATCTAGGAGCACAGAAAATTGTGATGTAAAAAGAGAAGAATAAATGTTTGTTGATCATCATGGCGAATCCTAGAAAATTCAGTGAAAAAATAGCCCTCCATAATCAAAAACAGGCTGAGGAGACGGCTGCATTTGAAAAAATAATGCGTGAAGTTTCCGACGCAACCAATAAGGTATGTCGCGAATCGCCTATTTACTCAGGCAATCGCTTCCTGGCCATCAAAAGTGCTAGCCGACGTAAACAATAATTGCTAGAACACAATGCTTTTTGCGACTTAACATCTTAAATGATAATACGTATAATAACCCCCAGAAGCTAAACAATAGGATACTTTGTATACAATATATTATTATGGTGGGCTTTCCTTCTGCCTGTATTAAGATGACTGGAAATACCTACGTTAGTTACTTGATACGATTGCCGATACTGTATTAAGTTAATACTAGTTACATTTCCTGCAATCTTAATAAATAATAAGAATAATTTTTATCGATATAAATGTGTTTATAAATCCAACTATCTTATTAGAGCTGTATTCAAAAATTATAAAATAGATAATTGTAATATAGTCATTAGAAATGATGTTTAATTTACTAAACAATATTTAGTATTAAATTTTTATAGAGATGTACCTGGTTATACCAATAGTATTTGAATGAAATTTTGTTATGGTAGTTACAGTTATATACCAAAACAGATGGTTTTAGTACAAAGAAAAATCTTGAAGATAAATGGTTACAGGTGAATACAAATAGTAGAAGAGCAAGGATAAAAGCTACCATAGAACTGAGTGATAATGTTGAATCGGAGATTGTACAAAATCAACAGACTGTGGGTTCATTCAGAAGCGGTTCACTTCCTAATGTTGCCGCTCCTCAACTACCTGTCACAGAACCAGAGATTGTTAAGGTTTCAGAAGCTGAAACATGTAGTCTGTTGTCAATGGCTAGATTTAATCGGCCTTATATCGGTCATATTTTAAATTATATGTTTCTATTTCCATATCCCTCTAATGTAAGCATTATTGGTATAGTAAAATCATATGACATAAGGCTGATTACAGTACCTAATTTATTAGTAGTTAAAACTGTCGCCCCTATAATCTGTAATACTGTGAAACAAAAAAATTATAGTATGTAGCTTATTAGGTTGCTAATAGTGCAATTCTGTTTGTTATTTATTGTTTTACAGCAATATCTGAAGAATTTATTATCTATTTTAAGTCACAGTTAGTCCTTGAACGAGTTGCTAATGTTGATACTTAATTTTATTTGTATTATAACATCTGTTCAAGTTTTTTTAGTTTGTACAACCATCATCTGTTCTTATAAACAAAAATTAAAAAAAACATGCTTATGTCCTGGCCCTTATGATTTATGCTACAGAGCTTCTATTTGAATATTGTGCTTAGATACTTTATCACATAGACAACTGTTTTATTAGAAAGTTGTATGGGAATGTCTCTTGATAATATTTTCTTAGTAATTAAACTGCATGAGTAGTTAGTTAGAAATAAACTTATCTAAAACATTTATCATTTTTAGTATAAGCTTGTTCATATTTAATTTTATTATTTATATTAAATAATATTAATTCTGGTAAAAGATTTCATCTCAATAACATTTTTCGATTGTAAAGGAATTCTCTGGGTGTATAACATAAATATAATAAAATTCAAGTGAATAAAAAAATTTATAATTAGACAAAAAAAAGAAAACATTAGCGAAAATGTTATTGAAAAATTTATTTGTCAACAGCCTGACGAAGTACCTTTGGTGTCACAATACACAATGTCTGGAGGAAGAAGTGGAGGGATTTCACCATCCCCTCGTTCTCCAGGGCAAAGAGGCCGAGCATCATCATCAGTTGGTCCGATGCGAAGGCCAGCAGACCGCAAGCATGACACTAGTCCATATGGTAGCAATGTGTACTTGAGGTGAGAGCAATTAGCCTATTTAATTGAAGTATTAAATAAATAGTATACTATGTTAGATTAAGAGTGAGCTTTATGGCTAAATACACAAAAATTAATTTATTTTATGTTGATATTTTTACTGGAATAAGATTGTAGTCTGGGATAGCACAATTCTATAATTGACATTCTTGTTTTTAAAGAAATAAACATTCACACAAATAGGCATAATTAATATTATACATGTCTCCTACGCCGCCCAGTGGGCCTGAAAATGTACCAAAACGTGTTTGGCCTTTAAACTCACTCCGGGTTTAATAATAGTTCACCCGAAAGTATATTTCGTTTTGCCGCCTTTCTGTAAAATTTAATATTCTATTCGAAATAGTCCCTTCGGTGTATTTACCCAAACCATTTTCATTTGTGTTTAATTACGGTTTTTCCATATATGGTTACTTTAGATCCTCATGACTAAATAAATTGAGGATTTATCGAAGGTGGTGTTTCATATAGATTTGAAACCTATTCGTCCTCTTTGGTTTCTACAGCTTCACTATGCTGGGCAAGAAGGGAATTGTAAGAGAATGCATCTTCCCTTCTTATAATTTTTAATGTTAACAGCCCATCTACATTCTTAACATGTTGTAATTTATTCTGATTTATTTATTTGCTTATCCGTAACTGTAGTGTTAGTAGTGTAGTGTATTTTTAATATAGGTAATTACATTTAATATGTTTTGTACCTTGATTTTATTTCCTATTATGAACGATTACTACATTGTATAAAAGTAAAAGGTCTGAATGCCAAGGATCGCCTAAAAATAAGGTTGAAAGTGAAATTTTGCTTTTGACATTTTCTGTTATTGATACCATATATTTTGTTTCATTACCAGTGAAGTATTTTATTTATAAATTTAATTGATAATTTTGTTTCTGAATTCATCAAAAGGAAATATCTATATAATTTGAATCATACACTAATTTATTATTAGATTATTTGTTATGGAAAAAATTTCACATCAATGTAGAATGTGATATTATATTTAAAATATCTTGATACATCGTATGATCACACTTCTATTGTCATTCATTTGAGGAAACCTCATTCATAATTAATAAATTTATTGTTTGCACCTATAACAGATATGAACAGGAAACAATTTGCATTGGCATTGGTGAGGCTGTTCATACTTGGAATTGGCTTAATCTTATAGTCAAAGTTTTGGGTCAATGGACTTTATACCTCTTACCGATTCGAATAGAGGCCGAAACCGCATGACAAGTTCAATAATAACGTCATAGTATTATTCACTTAATTATCATTTCTTAGTTATAAAAAAATATATTCTACTTAGTTTCCTTCCTTTTTAATACAAAATAATCCTATGTGTAGATTTAATGTATTATTAGTTTAATGGTAAACTTTGATAGAGGAAGTTCTTAATAATATGGTAATCAATGCTGTCGAAAAACAATAGAGGTCCGAGTCTATTTTTATCAATAAATAAACCGTGTATACACTTCGTCTATACTCGTTAAACTTGTTAAGGTCACAGCTAAATACCTCTTAGATGATTTTGCGTGTTGCGTCTCTAAAATTGAATACTGCAAAAGTTTTGGGTTACAAAAAGGCGACATGGAGAATTTTGTACGACAGTGACATGAATGAGGGATATCTGTTGGGGTCTAGATGATCCCATTTTTGACTACCAACTGTACTAAGACATTCGAACTTCAGCTATGTGTTTCTCCGAAATATTTTAGTATTTAGAGTGAAAATAAAAAGTACTTTCTTGGTAGTTGTGGTTGACCAACGGAAACTATATTTACGTATTATATAGATACACAGACTTACCATTTTAAATTAATATAAAATAGTTTTTTTTATTTCATTTCTTTTCTTTCCCTATATTAAATGTAGGAGGTCACTATTGTTTAACGCCCGGTGAGTTTTAATAGCCATTAGGCTAAAATCGCGAACGTCCCTCAAAAAGAAAAGAAACTATTGTTTATACGGAAGACTGACACCTGAGTTAAAGGCATGTCTTATATAAGGAGTCAGAGAAATCTGTTATGCACTGTAATTTCTATGAAGTGGTTTAGTGGTCGAACAATCTCTTATTCAAATAAAACAGAATGTCCTTATATTGTTTGCAGTCCGCCACCGGACAGCAACTGGCGTAGAACAAACAGCGACTCAGCGCTGCATCAGTCGTGTGGCGAACAACAAAATGTAGCGCCACCGCTGTCACCGCATCATCCATTGCATTCCCATGGCCACCCACACATGCACCCACATCAAAATCATAGACGAGGTAAGGATTATCAAGACTACTGGGTATAACATTCATTTAAGAGAAATCATTAACGGATTACAAATGTGGCGGCACATAAGATATGAACATATATGGGGATTGCAAAAAGAATTTTCCGTGAGAAATAAATATACATGGCAATTTTTGTAATAATCGGTGAAAAGGTTTCCGAGTACAGCAATGTCATATATACAAAGATCCCTTTTATATACCCAGACAGATTATAGTATGCTGTACTATACCATTATATAAAATTGAAGCTTGATTGGTTTGCTGGTTGAACGCGCTAATCGCAAGAACAGCTGGTTCAAATTGATAAATTCTTTCAGTGTTCGATTCCTAATTTACAAGGAAGGCTAGGCTTAGGTCATACAGAATCACCCGACGATTAATAGGAGCGGAGCATCAGTTAGAAATGTTGCAAAACCGGGAAAAATGTATTCCTTAGAAAACTTCCGTAACATGGCTTAACGGTTAAAATTTTGAAATATGTATGATACAATTGTTCTAACTAAATAAGACCTAAAATAATTACAAATTTATATTATAAATAGCTTAATTATATATTCTTTAAAAGCACGACATTTGCGTAAATAGGACAATATTAATGTATTGCATTATGTAACCTAACTTTAAAGTTGATGTTTTTCCTCGTTCCAAATTTAAATATATTAATGTTCAGTCAAAATTATAACTTATTTTTATTACCGCTACTTGCATTTGTATTTGGAAAATGATGGATAGGATATAATTCAATTATAATGTAAAAACCTAAACTGTAATTAATAAGTTCATTTAAAATTTTCTATCTATGTAAAACTATTTTGAGATAGTGTGTGAAAAATGTTTTAGAATTTTTTTATTTACCGGCATATAAACTCGCATGCGTGTGATAATATAATTTTCTACCTCATAGTTATTACAACATGGTCTGCCTTCGATCTTTTAAATTATAATATTAATGTTTGCATTAATTTAATACGAGATATACAGGAAAACTTAACATCGACTTATTCAAAGCAAAATGACCGTAACTATAAAGCAGTATAGTATATATTAGGAGAGTGAAGCTAAAAGCGATTATAGTTTTTATATTGCCTATTAAGGAATGCGTGATCTTGATTTGAATAAAAAAGCCACAACTGTATTTGTGTATAGTGCTCCATAATGACATAAATATTGCGTATATGTGCAAAAAATAATATTCATTCCCACTATGTAAAGATTTAGTCTACGGAAAATATTTGAGTTCCTCATAACACATTTTAATTACAATTTCAGCTGCAAATATGAATGTGTTAGCAACACTAGGTATGAGTCCAACGAATCGTCCCCGATCCTCGTGTGAAATACCTAGAATACCAAACAACAACAAGTAAGACTAATTCATATTAAAACTACTTTATTTTATATATGGAAAAACAAAAACTTCGTTTTTGTTTTATCATACTGATACTATTACAAGTTCGAAAGTGACATTTTAATCTATGCAAAATGGCTACACTAATTTTAATAAATTTTCTTTACGTGACAAGACTAGTATCTGAAGACGGATGTAGGCTGTTTTGCGAATGAATTGTTTATAATCTCCTTTTTTCACTTTTAATCTATGGCTAGACCGATTAATTTCTACTATAAAAGCTACTATGTAATCTTTGTTTATATGTAATTAAAAATTATAAGTACTGTATTACTTATAATTATTTTCCTGTTCTAGCTGCTAATATATCACTGGTCCGATTTTAACGGAACATTTACTGGCAGGTAGTTAATGTTATGTGAATCAAAGCTACTTTTATTCAGTCATCGTGATCGAGTTTAAAAAAATAGTGTATATGTATATAAAGTTGATGCCGTCGGAACCATGGGCCACCGCTAGACTTGTATGTAATGTTCGTAGCGGTGACGCACCGTAAGTGAGTCAGTTTTACAATATTGTAGTATAGTAATTTAATAACTCCTATTAGCGTGTACGAGAGCGGTGGGGACGGTGGAGGGGGCGGCAGTAAGGGTGGAGGCGGGGGCGGGCTCATGTGTGGCGAGTTGCAAGTGCCCGGCGGTTCGCTACCAGACCTCACCTCCGTGCACTTCCCCCCGCCGCACTACCTACCACACCGGACCTCTCCTGACTACCATCACCACAGCGCGGTAAATACTCACTTGAGCCAACAATTTACAAAAAGATCAAAAAAAGACAAGTAAAACAAGTACAAAATGTTAAAGTTGATCACGAGTTTTTGAATGAAATAATCAAACAAGAGCGTAATATTGAACAATTTATAATTTGACTAATGTTTCACTCACTTACAGATGAATGTATCGATGACTGTTTAAAGATTTGCGGTTATCATGTATATATATTTTTAATGCGTTAGGAAGGCAAATGAGCATACTATTCACCTATGGGGTCTATGGACGTAATGTCCAAGACCAGTAGGTGATATAGGAGACACGTTGCCAATCTTAAGGCCTTAGCCTTATTATATCATTTGTTATTTAAGGACAATCTGTTGCCGGCCTTATTTATTTTTATTTAAAATATTTGAAAATCTATAAATAGAAATCGAAACACGCAGAGCATCGTAACTAAATTTCGTATCTTTTAAAAAGTTTGTCAAAATGATACGCACTATGTTAAACCTATAATGCAATTCAACTAACTGCGTTACTCTTCCTTAAACAAATGACTTGTGCTGTTTTTAAAAGATTTCATTCTCTCTAGTACGAACTGCGTGCATTACAGAGTCCCAGTTCGCCCGGGGCTATATCCCCGGGTGGGGGGAGTATCTCGCCCGCGACGGGAGGCCTTTCGCCGGCATCGGGATCACCAGTCGGCGCCACAGTCCCGCTCAATAACATGCACCATCCGCCCGATCACACCTCAATATACGACACACAAGTACGTATACAAAATCGACTTAATCAGCCGCACTCACAGTCGCTTAGTCTCCTATCCCTGACTATATTCAATCTATCAACAATGAGAACGCTAAGAACTGATATTGACGCCCCATACACTTACAACGTATATTAGGCAATATTTTACTGTGCAATCATATTGAATACCTGTTTTGAATCAAAACGTTCATGCATACAATAAAATTGATAAGCTATTTGCATTAATAATATCGTTAAAATTAAAACTAAACGCAATCGAAGATTTAAAAAAATGCCCATTTTCTCAATACCATTACTATTCAATTCAACATTATTGTGCAATTATTATTTAAAAAGTTTAATTGTGTCTGTGTGTGGGTCTTTTTAGTTTTAACGTCTATGAGTGCGGCCGTGAGGGTTAAAGTACACTGCAAGATTTTGTCGAAATCGGTTGTGAATTATGTTACGTAAAAACTACAGGTTACGTTGGGTTTTTAGTTAATGTACGCACGAGGGAATCCACCACCAGATTTGAAACACGCACTTAACTAATAAATTAATTTATAAAATAACATAAGATACAAAATATGACGTACTCAAGAAGAAAAACAAACAATAATACATATAACGTAATCGTTACGAATGACGATTTTTCGGGAGGTCGTAATATTATTTATAAACACATGTACGAATATGTTGAAAATAAATATATTTATTATGTGGAGTAAAAATGTTGCGATGTATTGTAACTTGTTCCGTTTTTAACCTATATTGTAGTAGCCCTGAAAAATATAAAACTATGCGCTGTTTTAGTGAAGATACATTAGGTGTCAATGTATGGCTTATTTTGGCTGTGGACATAAGTGTCGCATAAAGCAAGAGGAGTTACGTGATGTCCTGTATTGTCTTTTGTGTGTAGACCATCTTTTATTCCTAGCAAATATTCTTAATGATTTCCTGTGTAACTTAATGGTATAGTAATATTAAATTCGAAAATAAATTATATTGAGTCCGTTTACGAATTACGCATTTCGTTAAGTGCATCTAAAATATTGTTTTGAAAAATTTTATTTGAATATTGAAGTGATTAAACAAATAATCAATTGTAATTGTTAAATAAGGTAATCGTTATTGCTTTTTGTAGTTTTAAAAATATCATTACTTTGTTTTAAGTTTTTGTTGTAATTTTCGTTATTAATTTGCTTTCTACACGTGTCATATTTTGTTTATTTCAGAATCACTTATCTGTACCAAACACAAATAATTATCTTCATCATAGTAAGGTTCGTTTTCTTTTATAACCTTTTAATATAATTTTATTTCATTCTCGCAAACAACCGCATCAGCGCTTTTACGCCAAAGTTTTTCGAAATCTTCATTGACTAATACAAACATTCCAA
>JAOSYY010000015.1:5197435-5244025 GCA_025727935.1 Hebomoia glaucippe
TATTACGTTTTTCTATACATTTTATTGAAAATGAAAATCATTTTGGGTTTCAAAGGTCTCTGAACATCTATTTCAATTATTTTTGCCTTACTCTGCGTGCATGTTTCGCTAATTTTTCTCTAACTTATACTTGAATAATATTCTTAATTGAAACGAGTTCATGCTGCTTGTGAATATATTTATTTTTCCATTCTCGCTTGGATGTAGCCAATGGATTATTGTATAGACCAAGACAAATATGTATTGTGCGTGTGCCTTGAAGCACAAAATGAGTAGATAGTGATTGAGTTCGAACTCGATTGAAAGTTGTTTTTATTTTTATTTTGCTGATGTTAACGATAAAATATACGCATGGACGATTTATTTGTCTTCTTAAAATAAATTGTCATTTAATGTACACGGGAGTTCCTGTGACCATAAATATTAAATTTATAAGACTATTTGGTCAAAAATTTACACTTGTCTCTACGCTTTAAATCATGCATTTTTTAAAACATATATACTAATTAATATAATTACGCATTTGCATCTACGCTTTTATTGTTTGTAAAGTAAACGTATTTTATGGAAAAGTATGATAAAATATATATTTGTGAGTACACTTACTGCATGTTTTACTCAGTATTATTACCATAGTTCACTAAATCTGTTATATTCAATATACAAGGTGAATAACAGAGATTAGCGAATTTAAGACCTGATATGTCTTTATGGAATGAATTCTATACAGATGTCATCACTGCAGCTGTGATGGAAGCTTTGAGATATTTTCAATATATCCTATCCATTCAAAAGTTATATGAATAAATATTAAAATATAAGAAATATATAATAATGGATATGAGATTTGTAACAAAATAAATTTGAGATTATAGTTTTAATTGGTGTTGATTTGAATGAGACAATATGTGTCAGGCTTGCAATTTGTCTATATTATTTAATATTGGATGATTATTATATTTCAGAATATGTCACCGTTAGATCAAGGTTGGCTCGCATCGAGCTACCAGCCACATTGTAGTCCGCCCTCACAATATTCGTCAACGTCAAATATACCTTCACCCACAGTGAGTTTATGAATTTTCAAACGTACTATTAATAAATTGTATGTGATCAATACGCTAACTTCCATCAACTGATCCGTACATCGGTCGATATCTGATAAAAAATTAATAATATTACACTTTGAGGGTGGAAAATGTCTAATGGCTTCTCTAGAATTACATATGGGGTGTATATAACCCTAAAGGTTTTCTTTTCCTTAAAACTGTACAACTGTTTCCAGAATCCCATCTATCTTTGTACCAAAATTTATCAAAATCGGTGCAACAATTTAATAACAAATGAAATATTAACATTTATTTAGTTAGGACAAGCAGTGCCCCGCAGTTTTACGCAAATACATTTGCACTATTTTTACAGTTGATGATGGTAATGATGAAAAAAAGCTAACCAGACGTACTAGAACAACATTAATTAGCTGCCAGTGAAAGTTCCGAAAAGAACGAAAAGACGCAAAGAAATGTTAAAAATCATGTTTTGTTTATAAGTACCGTTTATACTTTAATATATATTTATCGAAAACCTGTTATTTTGATATTAAACACGGACATTAAATTTTTAATTTTAGTATAAATAAGATTTAATATTCTTTTAGATGGCACACAGTCCGGGCAGTCCAGTGGAATCTCCGCAGGCTGACTACAGTAACCTTCACCAAGTCCTTCTACAACCCTTCGAGCAAATCACAATGGTTAGTTGTTCTATTAATTACCTAAAACGACCACAATATACACCAAACAGAAGGGACGCCCAACATTTCCGAATGCCAAAATCGTTTCCAATAAAAGACCAACTGATGTTAATAGGAACCTTACAAAAATACATAATATGCAGAGTTTTGTGTAATAGGTGTTATAAATAAATAATATTTTATATTCAAAGAAAATAAGTCGAATTCACTATTATTATTTTTCTTTTTGTAAATAAAATTTTTTAACAATTATTTTTTTCTTTCTTTATGGTAAATTTTAATATAGTACTTCATTTATTTTTCAAATTACTTGAGTTGAAGTGTCTATACTGACATCATTAAGTTTCTCATTGCTATGGTACAAGTGGCATCGGCTTGAGTTTTCTTTGACTTTATTTATGAGGATTTAAAATTTCAATGCTTCTATGGAAAAGCAGGGAGTTGTGAGTAATTTTAGTGATAAGTTAAATAAATGACGCTTTAAATGACTATTAAATAAATAGAAGTAAATAAGAAAGAGTCAGTCAAAATTCAATAGTGATTACATCACCGTTGAGACAAAACACTAAAGCATAGAATTACCGCACAAAGTAAATGCACATAACATAGAAATTCCGAGAAACATATTAAACCTTTAATATTAAAGGTAAATTAAGCGTGTATGTGTAAAGTATTTGTTATGTTTTATTTACCTTAATTGTAATTAATTTGTTATCGACCACAACTACGTTATTATTTGTTGTCAAGTTCAATTTTCACAAGGAAAATCTTCAGTATGTAAATAATCCTAACATTTCAATTGTAAGTTTAAAATGGAAATTATATATTAGTTTATAAACGCGTCCTCGCTCGCTATAATATAGTTTTTGTCACCCAATTCTTATAGTTGATCGATATAGAAAACATGTACCTAAAAATCATTTATATATTTCGAATTATAAGTTATTAGGATTATTATTAACTTTTAGGAGCATTAGAAAAATGTATGCAAATCTTATTTGTCAAAAAGTTTTATACAAAGGTTTTGTCTTCCCTCTAAACGTACATAGCCTTTTTTAAATATAGTGTTGTTGCCGAGAATGGAATGTGATTATAACTCCCTCGATGATATAACTTGACATCTTATTACCATGATGACATATAATTAAAACAATTAATGGTTCCTATTTAATTCCATTTTAAGAAATATATTAATAACTCATATTCTAACCAAACGAAGAGTATAGGGTTAAGTTCTAAATTGATTTCGACACTACTGGATGTGCAGGGTAATTCGTTAAAACTTTAAAGTAACATAAAATGTGTAAATTTCCTCCCATGTTGGCAAATAGTAACGTAGCGGATATTTGTATGTGGCAAAAGTAAATGTGTAACATTGGTGTAACGTTGGCCAAGGACTGGGCGCAGTTGGTGCAGAGTCTCGTGGAGTCCGGCTGGACCGCGCACGTTCAGGTCGCGGAAAATGTACGACACATAACACACAATATTACATTATGTCGTTATAATTTAACTTTTGTTCGGTTTATATCGGATCCTAAATGAATCTGTTGCTTAATATCCGTACAAATTTATATTTTAAATAATTTCCTACGCTGAACTTGCAAATTAATCTGTGAAGAACTATTTACATACAATGCTGTACAAGTAGTGCCTTGCGGTCTTCCTGGTGTTAAGCGTTTGATTATCTTAAAGAGAGATGCAACTTTTCAATTATGTTATTAGATATGATTAATATAATCCGAATAAATTCGTTTATGATCCGATTTCAACGTACATAAAGACACGTACGTCTCACCCTTTATTTATTTAGTTACTCTTTGATCCATAGCCACAAGTTTTTTCTAATTCATGTATGGGGAAATGAGCATACTGAATAAATACTCATTTCTTCATATTATAGAAACGGTGGTATAGAATTTACATATATATATTTACAATAAATATAAGACATATTTGATATTTTTACTTAACGTCTATAGCACAGTTTCCTTTTGGCATTCATACATCTCTTAATTACCTTAAATGGGGTATTATTTAGATTTTTCAATGAAGCATGCTTTAGAATAGGATTATAATTTTTTCCAAGTTTGAAATTAGTTTTCTTACGAATTTTATTAAATACTTTTAAACAAGTGTCAGATTTATAAGAAAAAAATATGTATATATTCAAAAATCTTAATAATATAACGCTTCTTTGACTGTAAGATATGTCAAAATGCACTGGAGAAGTTATCAGAAATGTTATATAAATACTTAATAAATTAGAGTCTTTACTCACGCATCTGAACATCAGTTTAACAAAAATGATTAGTTGTATAGACTATTTCGCGTTGACTCATATGTATTACCAAAACCTTACACCTTTGGTTATATGACACTATGTAATTGAAACAGCGATAGGTAAGCTCTTTTAAGCCTTAAACTTGAACTAGTAATTCATTTACACAAGTGCAATGAACGTATGTTTAAAATAAATATGACACTTGACGCATAAAATATAATTTGCACAGCATGGTAGCATTCTTGATGATTTTTTAAAGAAAAAGCACATTATTGGCTTTCATTCTTCTGGACCTACCAATTGCCTAGCAAGTATGCTTAAACCCAGACTAGCTTCTTTTGTTGTTGTATATTTTTCAGGTTTGTTTTCCATACAGATTTTTTTATTATTTAATACAAATGTGTACCTTTTCAAACAGCTGGATCCACCGACGTCAAGTTATAATACGTCATATATAAACCACAGCTCTCCGCATTCACCTCAGACAACGAATACGCAACACACATATTCAAGAGTAAGTTTTTTTTTTATAAACATAATAGTATTTAAAGGTTCAGCCACATCATTACAGATATCCTTGTATAAAGATTACTTGTTTGAATTATTAATAAAGTAAAATGTATTTAGAGGCACTACCATTAGGTAGCTTCCATATTTTATATTATATATATATAATTTATATTAATAGATGTGACATACATAAATGAAGCTTCTTGAAGATAATATAATTGGTCTCCTCCGAATTTGGAGAGTATTAAGAATATAGAATCTGATTACAGAAATCACTAATATATACATACGATAAGTTACAAACGTACAGACATGCCTATCAAATTATTAACGGTAGCAACAATTGTTCGCAAGAAGGTTATAAAGGATTTTTAGCCAATTGTTAAATTACTAAGAACATATAGATAATAATAAATATATGTAATCTTTGCAGGCTTCAGGCGCGCACAGTGCGGGTGGCATGCACACGGCGCACGCGACGCCCGCGCAAACGCACACGTACCCGCACTCGCACGCACATACTAGTATAGAGGAGCCTCGGCGAGCGCGAGATCCAGTTGCTGGCGGCGGATTCCCTATGCAGTCACTCGCCTCCCCCTCACACCCGCCCACGCCCGCTACGCCCGGCTCCATACCCGATATCATCCTAACAGGTCAGCGAGCCAGCGGTGGCCCCTGGGGCCTTTGCCCCAATAAGGCTGTTGTTTTCAATTTATTATGTACCGCAGTCTAGGCTCCAAAGGCAAAGCATTTACTTTTAATTGTACTTGTAATTATTCGTACATAATAGATACATAAAATTAGTTTCCGTAACTACTAATTCAAATATTATGAAAATGAAAGGTTGCATTTCTGTAGGACAAGATTGAGTGAAGAAAAAAATCAACCCTTTTTCAGATTACTCGGGTGAGTTAGACGCGGGTATATTTGGTGGTGAAGAGGAACAACTTCGGGCTGGTCTCGACTTGGACGATTTAACTCTGCTACAGGAGCCGAGCGCGTTAATACCGGACTCGTCAGTCGAACACGAGTTCCGACTAGATAGACTAGATCGGTTCTAATTTTTTACACACGTCGCAATCGCTCTCACAAACACTGTCAAATGATGCTTTGGATTTATGCACGCTCCACGACGAAGTTATTTTAACTTTTTAATATGTATCATATGATCAGTAACTTGACATGAATTGAAATGTTTATTATTTTAAAGCTAAAATCTTTGAACAATATTTTAAAATGGTTGTTTCTGTTAGTCTCGGCTAGTATATTTTATGAAAAAAATATCTTTTGAAGTTGAGCGTGGATAAAAAAAAACATTTGTGGTTCACATCTGAGACAAAAGTAATAGTTTTGGATATCTACACGAAACAAATGCATTGATTACATCCAAGTAATTCTATTGCCAGTGCCTTATTTGTCAGGCCGTTTGGCGATATGACATGACAAGGCTATATAACACACTTTGCCTTGTTACAATGTCATTTGCGAAACTGTGCTGCGACCAGCTATTTCGCTTAGCTCGGTCAGAGGAAGCTAAGCGGTCTGTTTGACCGACGTAGAGAGGCGACGCGGGACTCCCTATACTTCATGACAATTTCTACCGTTTCAAGTCTGAGTTAGTGAATATAGGATGTGGCCGAAAAAGGCACGGATTGTGATAGGGGACGGCGGTGACTCATCACACATTCCCAGCGGGCGTGACGTGCGGTAAATGCGTATTAACGGTGACTTAAAGGTTTTTTTTATTATGAGTAAAAAAATCCATATTGCCCCCTCTTACAGCCAGAAACTTACCTAAAACGCATTTTTAAATAAAAGTAATTTTATTTGTTGACAACAAATTTATATCTAATCAGTTTCTTGTGAAGAAATGAATTTTGCCGGTAATATGCATGTCGCGGCCGTGCATATGCGTGCAGTACACGCATATGCTTGCGTTTACTGTGAATGTACGTTTGTTAATTGTGCAAATACGTGCGGCTACTGTGCCTGCGCGTACGTATACTGTGTAATGTGTACATAGGGCGCGAGTGGTGTGCGAAAAGCGCTCCGACCCATCGCGGTCGGTGCACTAAACATTATCGAGGGTGCAAGTGTTCATTATTATTTTGAATATTCTACTCGTTTTTATTCAATGGTTTAGGTACGATAATTAGATTTTTTAACATTCGATAGATGTAAATCATTAAGAGATTTTTTTAAAACTATTGTGAATATGTACTCGAATATCATAAAATACGATTTCGAATTTGAAATATAATTCATTTTCGCTACACACGATAGGTCCCAGTCGTGGTCTTTTGGACTGGGTCTTTGTATATACATACTTGAAAGGTGTTCACTTTGTCGAATTGCATTTAAGTCGCTAATGCATGCTGATACACTTTGGTTCAATAATCGTTGATTCGATTATATGAGCCATAAAATTATTTTTCATTGTTCAGCAATTGCTCAAGCGTTCAATCTTAACCCGATTTTAATATATATCTATGCAAAAACATTTTTCCCTTAATAATAAATTCACATCTGACGCCCGAATATTGTTTGTCGCCGATTTTACGATTGTGTATTTAGTAAGATGAATAGGATTGTAAATATTGTGAAATGTTGAATTTTTAATAAGCTTTTGTCGCAAACATATCTATATATGCATGTATGTACGTGCGGTTGCGAGAAACGTTGAGGTCAATTTAACGTTATAAATTGATAATGTACAAATTACTATTTGTTTACACGAATTACAGTGAAAATATTTTTCTCATATTATGTATATTTTAAAGATATAAGATTATAAACCCGCTAATATCCATGCTACAATGACAAAGTTGACTGATGGACATGGCAAAACGAATATCACAAAGTTAGCGGGAATTAAAGTTCAATTTTTTGTCGTAATATAACTGATGTGTCATTGTCACATTCATAAAATGGAAAGTATAACTAGGATACTGGAAATGATTAATACAGAGAATTGTTGCGTTTTTGTAGATTAATTGGTCAGTGCAATGCAAAATATCTTCAATTACATTTAAAAGGTAAAAACTAATATAAATTAAAAATGCTCCAACTGTTTTTTAAATAGACTTAGATGAAATTCTACTTAAATTGCTTCACAATTATTTTCATTATATTTTGCTATCATTTGATAATTTAAAGCGGGAATAAGAGACTATCGCGAGATGAAAGTCCAAACTGAAGTAAGTTACAACTATAATTCTTGCTTTACCGAATCCCGCAACTACAGTGACAAGCTTTTGATCTACTGAGACATGTGTAAAGAAATATTTTCCGTATACTACAAGGCGCGTTGTATTGAGGAATGTTAAACTTGTTGGTGCAGTTGAATTGCAGTTTAGTTATGCGAATACAGTGCACCGAATTAGGTTTAATAATATGATTTATTTTGTTAATGCTCACTTTATTACGTTTTAAGAGTCTAGTCATCAGTTACGAGTTTCAAAGGATCATATATGTGCACATATCCTACCGAAAATAGAATACGTTGATTTCCTAAGTGCTTCCCCTTATACGTTACTTCAAAATAGCGCCGAATCTCTTCGGAATTCTTAAATAACAAATACACTTTAACAACTTTACCATGGTATAGGCCTCACTAATATTTATACTCGAATTATTTAATTTACTATAACCAATCATTTGCGAAACAATGATGTACAAATCGGCTTGCAATTAGAAACTGAAATTTAGTTATATTCAGTGTCAGAAAAGTAATATCCGTCATTTGAGTTATAAATATGTAGTAAAGTGTAAGGGAACTTTTTTCTTTTTTTGGGTTATAATTAAGTATGATTTTATTTGTATAATAATAGTTGGACACATCACGTAATATTGGCTATAAATGGTTTTAGAAACTTGATGTAATTCAAAGAAAAATTGTGTACGGATTCCCAGATTTTTGGCGCTTTATTGATGTATACATATTATATATCTTTGTTAAAGTTATGCGACGAAATCTTTCTTCGATATATTTAAGACCAAATTTAATGAATATTATAAATAGTGTTTACGTTTTATATTGAATTTATTCAAAATATTTTAAATTTTACTATATATGACATAAACTCCCAAAGATGGTTAATTATTCTAAAATTTATCTAAAGTATATTTTGGTTCGGTGATTTTCATGTTTATTCGAAACTTCATTATTCATACTTTTCGTATGTTATTATCATGTTTTACAATGTTGACATATTTAAAATTTAAATTTCCTCAAAGGGGATATACTGTATGACAGATTGTGTAAATAAATACCTGTATATAATATTTGTGATAAAGGAAATAAGCACAATTTAAATAAATGCCTAAAGAGATGTAAGGGTTTCTTTAAATTCCTCGAGGTTATTTGTCTAGTTTCTGTAGTGTGCCTAATTCATAATTTTTATTTAATTGGGTAAAGTTTAAATCATAGACCTCAATGGTTTCCTGGTGTCATAAAATATCTCATGATTGATTGTACCTAGAATCGGTACTTGTATTCGAAATACATGCTTTGGGATTAAATACAATATTTAATGTATTCGGTATTTAAGTCCTGGGTTATTTTAAGAAAATCAAACAGTTGCGATACTACTGAACTAGATTTTCAATTGTTTTGTTGAAATATCTTTATTAAATGTGGCATAATTTGAAGTGCAATAATATTGTCTAATAAAAATCGTTTCTTTAGTAACTATATTGTTGTGCAGTCGATAACGAATTTCTTTTCTTCTATTTATAAGTACATCGTTAATTGATAAGTTAAAATTTCTAGGTGTCGTTTATATTATTGAAGCAATGTGCCTTTCATGCCGTAATCGTCGCCATCAATTAGGACCTACTGTCAACGTATCATACATTAAGGTTGTGAAATCTTCAAGACTTACTTTTTTACACCGTTTAGGGCTAAAGATTACGCGTGGAACGCACCTTCCTTCAAATTACTTCTTTGAAAGGGCACTGCAATATCATTATTTGTGGACTCTGATCAGCATTGTACCTATACCTTTTGCATTTGAAATAAGCGGCTGAATACGTCAAGACACCACTGATGTGATGAAGGAAAATTACAGGCTCCCTTAGGTGTATTTTATATGACATTAAATATAAGACATGTTTTTTCTCAAATATGCACAAACTTATTGAGGACTTTTGCAGTAAAATGTTTCAGTGGTTTGTTTTATTTAAACCAAATGTACATATTAAGTGTGATAGAGATGAAACGGTCTCATTTAAATAATAAAGTTGTTGTAAGTATTTTATGGTTTTTAATTTTAAATTATTCCTTGAGACAAGTGTACGTTCAGGTGTTCGTTGATATCGCAAGTACTATCTGTCAAGAATAATATCGCAATAAGAATTAGTATATACATAAGTTGTAGGGGTTGATGTTATAATGATCGTGAATGCAATTTTAAAGGTGTTGACTTTAAAATGAATATATGTTAAACTTTTTCAAGAGCCAACAAGTGACTGGCGATAAAAAAAGGAAAAATAAAACGTCACTGTCGTATGCACTGATTTAAAACCAAGTACAAACTTGCGACACGGAAGAAATGCGTTTCACAATTATTATATTGCTTACTTTTGTAGTTCTAGTGTTCGAAACATTCGGAAGACCTTCCCAGGTGGCTGAAAATGACAGGTACTTTTCTTTGTCCATAACTCGTATAGCAATAAATAGTTTCTTTTATATAAAAAATCTTAAACTTGATTTCTAGCGAAGAAGAAACAGTGTATGAGGGAAAAGAAGATTTGCCTGCCGATTATATTAATGATAGTCCCTCTGAAAAGGTATGTATAAATTACTTTATCGTCAGGCCGAATTGAATGCTTCAAGGAAAAGTGACCACCAATTATCAAATATATCAAAAATAATTTTAATATGTTGTAAATTCAATTACCCATGTCTATTAGACAACCGCCTAATAGACATGGCATGACATTCATTCTGAGAAAATTTTACATAGTTTAAAAATTCCACGCTCGTACATATACATTTATCTATTTTTTACAATCTTTTTTGGCTTAGGAGTCTCAAGAATTAGACAGCTTGAGTCCATATAAATTAAGAAGAGCCGAAAATCAAGAAATTAACGAAGATGATCGTTCTCACGTTTTCTTAAAACACTCTTCCGACAAAAGTAATGAATATGAAAATGTAAGCTATTATTTAGTTTACTATTTCTTGATTCATATACATTTCATAAATAATTGTGCATTTTGTAGATTTTGGAGGACAAACCAGAAAATGGGAAACGTCACATATTACTTGACCAAGGTATTGGTGAAGACATGTCGTTATTTGGGAAAAATAAATTTAATACAAATCTTGAAACTGAGGAAAATGGAGCTCTTACACAACAGGGCATGCCCAATTCGCGTTTTAATGCTTATAAAAGGCACGAAGAAAATAGTGATGTAGAAAAATCTGACGATATCGAGTTAAGTTCGGACGATAGAACTATGTTGGAGGATGACCGACGCTTGTCGAAAGACAGGGGTGAATATAATAATGAGGCTATTGAAGAAGAACCTCAGTATAAACGTATAACATACTATAATAAAGTTCGGGGTGATGTATATCAAAAACGAAAACCAAATAGTATTTTAAATTCAAATAGAGATAGACGACAGGCTGGTATTGATCGTCATGAGAAAAATGTTGAAAAAAAAATTGATAGTAAGCAAGATGAAGGTGAAAATATTGAAGATAATGAATCTGCTATAAAAAGAAACATTAATAAGTTATCTAGAGAGGAATTAGAAGATCTTCTCAATTCGCTTTCGGAAGATAAAAAGGCACTACTAAAAAAAATAATCGAAAATAAGATAATTAACGAAAACATAAATAAACGAGAAATAACAAAAAAAGCAGGTGTTGTCGAAGAAAATTGCTTGGAAAGTGGACAGTCTGATGTTAATAAAATTGAAAGTGGAAGTTCGATAGACTCAATTTCTTCTATGTCTCAGAGTGACACAACAGAAACGACAAAACAATCAGATGGCGGTGAAGTTTCGAAATCCAAAAGCTCGGAATCTGACAGCTCTTCCAAAACCGATGATAAAGATGAATTATCCGATGTAAATGTAGCTGGCCATCAAGAAATAGGACACGATGAGGCAGGGCGCCTTGTAGAACCTAAAAGTTGTATTGAAAAAGAAACATTAAAGATTGAAAATAAAAGGGAAGCACATTCGCAAGATTTGCTGCAAGATAAACCTGAAATGAATCAGGAATCTTCATTATATGGTCATTACGATTTAGGAGATAACGAAATGAATTCTGAGAAAGATGACAATTGGTCGGAGTTACTGAAAGATGAATCGGAATTGCATAAATCATATAGCAATTTATACAAAAGAGGTTTGAACGATTATATTAACTCAGCTGACGTTAAGTCTTTAGAAGAATCTTTTCCTTATTACGATGCAATTAATACGAAGTCTTCAGATTCCCACATGTCACCGTTAATACGAGTAAAAAGGACTAATAGCAACGTTATTAAAAGGGCATCGGGGCATTGCACAGATATGAAAGTACCTTTTTTCCCAGGGGCACTTAATGATGATGCATACGACAACGAAAAAGATGAATTTGAGGACGGTGGTATATTCGAGAAGTCTTATGAAAGAGTAGGAAAAGAAAGCAATCAACATATTAAGGAAATTAGTAACTCTAACGACCACCTGCAACGTTCAAATAAAAATCTTGGTCTGAAATCAAAAAATTATTCCCAAATTAAGTCTGAGATAGATTCTACGAACATAGGTTCAGACACCGATAATATACTGTCCAATGTCGAAAGTGTTGACGATAATTTAATGTATACGAATAACAATAATGGTCTGCGTAAAAAACGCGTTGCTGACACAAGTAACATAAATCAAGAGATAGAAAGTGTTGAAAATGACTTACTGCCAGAAACAGCATCATCTTTCATTGACGACAATGTCCCTGACGGCATTTTAAAAAAAAATTTAGCCCGTTATCAAGAAAATGATGCATTTGGGTCTATACCTCGTAGTTCTGATGAAGAGGTAGCTCGTTATAAAAGAATAAGAAGACTAAAACAAGCACCAACTATTCGAGAGAATTTGCCAAATACAGAGTGATTACTGTTACATCTATATTTCAAATATTAAGAATTTTAATCTGATTATTACTTTTTTCATTTATTTGTCTTAGTTCATTATTAATTGGTGTTGTAACTGTTTAAGTTGAATAAAGTATTTATTGGATACACATGGTTTTATTAAGTAAGAATGTTGTGCCTTATTTATTGTATAAGGGGCTTCTTGTATTTTAAGTAACTGAAAACAAGCTGATTATGACATGCGTTATACTTTTATCATGATAAATTATAATAAAATATGTAATAAATGCCGGCGTATGTTTATAGAAAGATATAGTCGATTACTGAAGAGGACGATAGAAAAAATAAAAACTATGTATTTATAACAAATTTATTACATGGCAAAGTTTATTATAAATATTTTTAATAATCATAAATTATATAAAAATTGCAACATTGTTATTTAAATATCGTTTAAATTTTCTCGTTAAAGGCACTTTATAATCTTAGGACTAGTGATGTTAGATTGCAGTAAAATTAACTCAAAGCATATCGCAATATAAAAATAGGGAATGATAAAATATAAAAATAATAAAAATTAGCACAAGAATCATTAGGACTTTTGTTCTGTTATTTTAGCAGTATAAAATTTATGTTCTCGAGAATCACGGGAATGTTTGAATGGAGTCCGTGAAGATTCTAACAGCGTAGCTGGGCACGTTCCATGAACGTGGGCTCTGAATTCTTGTTTGTAACTTGTTCCACTTCCGTCTCCGAGAACAAACTGCGACGTTGTTCCATGACGAGCGTGACGTTCAACTTTTTCAACGCGTTCAGATCGTTCATTCCTCTGAGCGTGTTCTGATCGCGAAAAGCTTCCATATCTTGCCTCCGACTGACCGTAAAACTCGCCACCAACTCGAAGATTATCTTTAATGACGACACGAGGTTGTCTCTCTACTATAAGAGTTGATTGTCCATCTCTACGTTGCTGACGACGAGAATCAACATTCTCAGTATGTTGGGTAGTAACAGCTGTATTATCTTTTGTCGATCTATGCATTGAACTGATGCTCTTCCTATCTGCACTATGAGTAGAATTGCTTATGTAATCTCCACGTTCTGATAAGTTACTAATACTTTTACGTTGCGCCGCTGCAGTGGAACTTGTTATATGATGAGCTTCTGTGTTTGACGTAATTCCTTTACGATGAAGAACAGCGTTACTGGTATTGGCATCAGAAATAAAATCTGATGTACGCTTGTGATATCCACTACGATTCGTATTATCTTGATGCGAATGTGAACTGTCGCCACCATGCATAGCCCTTTGAAACTCTACGCTTGTTTTAGTTACACTGTCACTCAGTTGGTTTCTGTTTATTGTATGAGTTTGCTGAGAAACATTAGTATGCATTGTATTTTGAGCATGTCTCTCTCTCGAAATATTTGAAACGTCAGAACTATGACTTATGTTTGATGTATGATAATTATCACGATGGACATGACTGGCGTTGTTACTAGATATGTTTATTGCTGTTGCATTATTATCATTTGTTTGTTTCCCTCTTTGTATTTGGCTCTCACTAAGATGTGTGTTTGTCATAACATGAGAGCCTTGAGAAACATTGTTGTCTGTAACATGTGTAGTTTTATAATGTTGCGTAGAACTAGATATTTGCTTCGAAGAAGTAGAATTTTCATGGCCGCTTCTTTGAACAACATTGTATTGTTTTTGATAGCGCACGTTGTCAGTGTCATCATGACTGCCTTTTACTACATAAGTTGTGTTAAGGACGTCACTCTGGTTACGATTATCTATTACATCATACTGGCTTTTTTGTGATCTATGTACTTCACTTGAAGAAGAATTATTTTGATTTGTAATAGTGGTGTTGGCACTTGGAACAGTTCTTTGTCTGGGTTCATGCTGAAGTTGATCAGACGGTATTTTATTGTAAGGTTTACCTGAATCACCAGTAACTTCCACCATCTTTGTAACGTTCACCCATTTGCCTCCAATTAATTTCTTCTCAGTTACTTGTTTCATTGTTTTTGTAGAAGTTGACATTGTCGAAGTAATATTTTTAATATGTTTTGTATCGCCCTTACTTATAGTATTTTTGTCGTTTTGTTTAGATATAGAGCTCGATGTGCGATTTAAATTAGTTTGATCAATAGAACTTCTTGAAGACGTGCGGTCAACGCTACCTTGTCTCACATCATTATCAACATTACTAATAGCACCTGAATGTCTGCTTACGTCATCAGATCGATGGATATACTGCTTTATGTGGGAATCAGTATGATCGTATTGCTTAGAAGTCTGCTGATGGTGTTGTTGTTGTATATTATGCTGATGGTTTTGATGATGTTGATTATGATGATGGTGCTCCTCGTGGGAGTGAACGTTTTGTTGCTGACCATAGTGTGTCTTATGTATTTCAACATCATCTCTATTTATTTTAGTTCTTTCATCATGTCTTTTATGCAACTTTGTTTCTGTAATTTGATTATATGCTTGGTTAGAATCATGGCGAGACACATCTGTTGTATATTGTTTGTGGTACCGAATTTTATCAGAATCATCTTGACTGTCGTAATAATGTCCTTGTCTTACAGGGCGTTCATTATCTGCAGAAATAGGAGTCATAGGTGATTTAACTGTATCAGTCCTGTCTTTCGGACCGAATGGAGTTGAAGAATCAATTGGATGCCTCTTTGATCGCTCATCAATTTCCTCTTTAGTTAAGGTCTTATCTGTGGGTTTACCCCATTTTGGTCGAGATGTTTTATTTATTTCTACATCATCATATGAAGGCGAGGACGGAGAGCCAGCGTGAGAGGGATGTTTATTGGGTCCGGTGTAAGGACTAGATCTATCTTGAGGTCTGTTATGTGTTTTATTTATTTCAGTAACATGTTGGGTTTGATACTTGCGGTCATTGATCTCAGATTTTTTGGTAGATGTTCTATGTGACTCTGATGTAACTTGTGTCGTTTTGTTAGATACGTTAGTTTGATCGGTTTTCGTATCCACTCTTGATGGTTTTCTTGGTTCACCATGTTCAGGTTCCGTCTCAGAACCTTTAATCACAGGTTTTTCGGGTTTTGTAATGCCAAATTCATTTTTACGAGTTAGATCTTCAAAAACTCCTTCAATTTTTAAGTTATCTTCCCTACGTGTTAATTTTACCCTTTGACCTTTGACAAGACGGTAAGTGTCCGAAGAACGAATATTTTCCATCGTGCCTTCCATTTTTAAATTATCTTTATGTTTCACGATTGCTGATCTTTCGCCAGTTACCACTTTATAATCGTTCTTCTGTTTCATGTCTATGAATTCACCTTCAATTTTTAAGTTATCCTCTCGCCTAATAATATCGACTCTATCAACTTTCTGACGAATATCAAGATCGTGTTGTATTTTAAGATTATCAACTTGTCTGAATGGCTTTCTCTTTTCAGCTGGCTGAGAGGGTACAATTTCTGGCTTGTAGAATTTTCCATCAGGCTTTAAATTATCCTGGGGCTTAACAATAGGCGCTCTTTCTCCTTTAGTTGCATTATAATCATTTCGAATATGTAAGTCCACAAATTCGCCTTCGGTACGCAAGTTATCTTCATGTTTTTGGATAACAATTTTCTCTGTTTTATCAATTCGTTTGTAGTCATCTCTTCTTTGAATATCTATTACACCTTCCATTTTAAGATGATCTTCGTGTTTAACAATATCTACTCGATCTCCTCGAGTCGCTGTGTAATCAGTTCTTCGAACAATTTCCATATTACCTTCTGGCTTCAGATTATCTTCAGGCTTTTTCTGAACTGGTCGTTCACCCATTGGTGTAGGCTTTGGCTTTTCTGGCCGTTCAAATTCGCCTTCAGTCTTGAGGTTATCTTGAGGTTTCCTTGGCTTTTGTCGTTCCGCTGGTTTCCATTCTTCTTGTTTGGGTTTTTCAAATTCACCTTCCGTTTTCAAATTGTCTTTCGGTTTTCTTATTTCTGGTTTTTCCGCGGGTTTCCAATCATCTTTTTTAGGTGTCTCAAAACGTCCTTCCGGTTTGAGATTATCACTTGGTTTTTTAGGTGTCTGACGTTCAGCAGGCCTCCATATGTCTTCTTTTGGCTTTTCAAATTCACCTTCAGGTTTTAAGTTGTCTTTTGGTTTCCTTATTTCAGGCCTTTCAGCAGGTTTCCAATCTTCTTTCCTAGGTTTTTCAAAGGCCCCTTCAGTTTTTAGGTTATCTTTTGGTTTGGTTGGGGTTGGCCTTTCTGCTGGGCGCCATTCCTTTTGTGTTGGCTGTTCAAAATCACCTTCAGGCTTAAGATTATCTTTTGGTTTCTTTTGAACAGGCCTTTCAGCTGGTCGCCATTCTTCTTTTTCTGGTGTTTTAAATTCTCCTTCAGGTTTGAGGTTATCTTTGGGCTTTTTAGGAGTCTGTTTTTCAGCAGGCCTCCATTTCTCTGTTTTCGGTTGTTCAAAGTCACCCTCCGGCTTTAAGTTATCTTTAGGCCGCTTTTGCGTGGGACGTTCTGCAGGTTGCCATTGCTGTTTTTCAGGTGACATAAATTCACCTTCTGGTTTTAAATTATCGGAAGGACGGTGAACAGGCGCTCTCTCTCCAGGCCCCCATTTATCAGGTTGACGCCTTTCAAATTCACCTTCCAGGTGCAAGTTATCATCTGGTCTTTTAGGTTGCACGCGTTCTGCAGGACGCCATTCATCTTCCTTAGGTTGTTCAAATTTCCCTTCGGGCCTGAGATTATCCTTTGGTTTCGTCTGCTCTCGTCTTTCGGCAGGTTGCCATTTATCATGAATCGGTTGTTCAAATTCACCTTCAGGTTTAAGGTTATCTTTTGGTCGTTTTTGTGTAGGTCGTTCAGCAGGTTGCCATTTTGTCTTTTCAGGGGTCGTAAAATCGCCTTCTGTTTTCAAATTATCTTCAGGTTTTTTAGCTTTAGGTCTTTCTGCCGGTTGCCAATGTTCCTGTTTAGGAGTTTCAAATTCACCTTCAGGTTTAAGGTTATCTTTTGGTCGTTTTTGTGTAGGTCGTTCAGCAGGTTGCCATTTTGTCTTTTCAGGAGTCGTAAAATCGCCTTCTGTTTTCAAATTATCTTCAGGTTTTTTAGCTTTAGGTCTTTCTGCTGGTTGCCAATGTTCTTGTTTAGGAGTTTCAAATTCACCTTCAGGTTTAAGGTTATCTTTTGGTTTTTTAGGTGTTTGCCTCTCTGCCGGTCGCCACTGTTCTTGTTTAGGAGTTTCAAATTCACCTTCAGGTTTAAGGTTATCTTTTGGTTTTTTAGGTGTTTGTCTTTCAGCAGGGCGCCATTCTTCTTGTTCTGGCTTTTCGAAGTCTCCTTCCGGTTTCAAATTATCTTTTGGTCTCTTTTGAACTGGTCGATCAACTGGTTGCCAACGTTCTTTTTCCGGAGACGTGAATTCACCTTCTGGGTATAAATTATCTGTTGGCTTTTTCGGTTTTACACGTTCAGCAGGTTGCCAATCTTCCTTTAATGGTGTTGTAAATTCACCTTCAGGAGCAAGGTTATCTTTTGGTTTCTTTGGTGTTTGTCTCTCTGCTGGACGCCATTCTTCTAATTTTGGTTTTTCTATTTCTCCCTCGGGCTTAAGATTATCTTCGGGTTTCTTACCCATTGGTCTCTTTGTCCATCTTTCATCATACGTTGTATATTCTTCTTGTGTTGTTGTAATAGTTTCTGTGTTTTCTGTAGAATAGAACTTTTCAATATCTTCTTTGGTCCATGTGCGTCGTCTTTTAGGACGTTCAACTATAGTTTTCTTATCTGTATAATCGGTTTGGTTTGACGTAACAAAATCCATAACACCTTCATGAATTAAGTTATCAGTTCGCTTCGATACTAATGTTGCTCTCTCAACAGAATCTGTAAAATCAACGAACTCTTGCTGGGACGTAGTTTCAGTCACCATATCGCCTTCTAATTTAGTAAAAGTATTTCTTCGTACAGGTTTTGGTCTTTGTACTGGTTTAACTGTGTATTCACTGCGAGAAGTCGTTGTGTCTGTAAAGAACAATGTAACTATCTTTATTTTACATTCATTGAGCAGCCTATTTCTTTATTAAATTTTATAATCTATATTTCTTTATCTTTAAGATTATTCCTAAGCGAATATATATTATAAAACGAAACTTGAGATTAATGAGTTTCCTATAAAAAGGATTAACACTTATGTCATCCCATTTAATCTGGTAAAGAGCTAAAAATAACCTGTAATCAAATATTTAACCTTTATCTGTACCAAAAATGGATTAATATGTGAAACAAACAGACAGATCATTTACAATGCTATTAGTACGGATATTCAAGAAACACCAATATTTACCTGTAAATTCACCTTCCGTAATAATGTTGTCAGTGCGTTTAATAATTTCTACTCTTTCACCGGTAAAAACTTTATAGTCTTCAGTTGTAGACCGCATCGTAGTAAAGTCTCCTTCTGGTTTTAAATTATCGACAGGTCTTTTCTGAACTGGCCTTTCAGCTGGCTGCCATTTCTCTTTTTCAGGTGAAGTGAATTCACCTTCTGGTTTAAGATTGTCTTTTGGCCGCTTCATTGGCTCTCGTTCGCCTGGTTGCCATTTTTCTGGTTTCTTGCCTTCAAAATCTCCTTCCGTTTTAAGGTTATCTTCAGGTTTCTTTTGTTGGGGACGCTCAGCTGGACGCCATTTTTCGGGCTTCCTCTTTTCAAACTCTCCTTCTGGTTTTAGATTATCTTCTGGTTTTTTAGGTTGTTGTTTCTCTGCTGGCCTCCATGTTTCTTTTTCCGGTGATGTAAATTCTCCTTCTGGCTTAAGATTATCTTGCGGTTTTTTAGGCTTTTGTCGTTCTGCTGGTCGCCACACATCTTTTTCCGGAGTGGTGAATTCACCCTCAGGTTTCAGGTTATCTTCCGGTTTATGTGTTGGAGCTCTGTCACCTGGCTTCCATTCTTCTGGTCTACGTTTTTCAAATGAACCTTCAGGTTTCAAATTGTCCTCGGGTTTCTTTTGCTTGGGGCGTTCCGCTGGTTGCCACTGTTGTTTCTCTGGAGTAGTAAATTCACCTTCTGGTTTTAGGTTGTCTTCAGGGCGACGAGTTGGAGCTCTGTCACCAGGACGCCACTCTTCAGGCCGTCTTTTTTCAAAATCACCTTCAGGTTTTAAATTATCTTCAGGACGTTTTATTGGTGCTCTATCTCCAGGTTGCCATTTTTCAGGCTTTCTATCCTCAAAATCACCTTCTGGTTTAAGATTGTCTTGCGGACGACGAACTGGTGCTCTGTCACCAGGACGCCAATCTTCAGGTGTCCTTTTCTGAAATTCACCTTCAGGGAATAAATTATCCTCAGGCTTTTTAGGTTTTTGACGTTCAGCTGGACGCCATTGTTCCTTTTCTGGTGTGGAAAATTCCCCTTCAGGTTTCAGATTATCTTCAGGACGTTTAATTGGTGCTCTGTCTCCAGGTTGCCATTTTTCTGGTCTTCTATCCTCAAAATCTCCTTCAGGTTTTAAATTATCCTCTGGTTTTTTAACTGGAGCTCGATCTCCAGGACGCCAATCTTCAGGCCTACGTTTTTCGAATTCTCCTTCTGGATACAAATTGTCTTCAGGCTTCTTTGGCTTTGGACGTTCGGCTGGTCGCCAAGTTTCTTTTTCCGGTGTAGTAAAGTCACCTTCAGGCTTAAGATTATCTTCAGGACGTTTAATAGGCGCCCTGTCTCCGGGTTGCCACTTTTGAGGTCTTCTATCCTCAAAATCTCCCTCAGGTTTCAAATTATCCTCCGGTTTTCTAACTGGTGCTCGTTCTCCAGGACGCCAATCTTCAGGTCTACGTCTTTCAAATTCTCCTTCTGGATACAAATTGTCTTCAGGCTTTTTGGGCCTCTGACGTTCAGCTGGCTGCCAGTGTTGTTTTTCAGGAGTTGTAAAGCCACCTTCAGGCTTAAGATTATCTTCAGGACGACGAATAGGAGCTCTATCACCAGGACTCCATTTTTCAGGACGCCTTTTTTCGAAGTCACCTTCAGGTTTCAAATTATCTTCAGGCCGTTTAACAGGGGCTCTGTCACCAGGTTTCCACTCTTCGGGTCGCCTGTCTTCAAACTCTCCCTCTGGGAATAAATTATCTTCTGGCTTTTTGGGTTTTTGGCGCTCAGCTGGTCGCCATGGCTCCTTTTCTGGTGTTAAGAAATCACCTTCCGGTTTTAGATTGTCTTCAGGACGACGAGTTGGAGCCCTATCTCCAGGGCGCCATTCTTCTGGGCGCCTTTTTTCAAAGTCACCTTCGGGTTTTAAATTATCTTCAGGGCGTTTAATTGGCGCCCTATCTCCGGGTTGCCATTTCTCAGGTCTTCTATCCTCGAAATCTCCTTCTGGTTTCAAATTGTCCTCTGGACGACGCACAGGAGCCCTGTCACCAGGACGCCAATCCTCAGGCTTACGTTTAGTAAATTCTCCTTCTGGAAACAAATTGTCTTCTGGTTTCTTAGGTTTTTGCCGCTCAGCGGGTTGCCAATGTTCTTTTTCTGGTTCTGTGAAATCACCTTCTTGTTTAAGATTGTCTTTAGGACGACGAGTGGGAGCTCTATCACCAGGACGCCACTCTTCCGGTTGTCTTTTCACGAAATCACCTTCCGGTTTCAAGTTATCTTCCGGTTTTATGGGCGTTTGTCGTTCAGCTGGTCGCCATGGTTCCTTCTCTGGTGTTGCAAACTCGCCTTCAGTTTTAAGATTATCTGCAGGTCGTCGAGTTGGAGCTCTGTCACCAGGGCGCCATTCTTCAGGTTGTCTTTTCTCGAAATCACCTTCAGGTTTTAAATTATCTTCAGGGCGTTTAATTGGAGCTCGGTCGCCTGGTTGCCATTTATCAGGTTTTCTGTCTTCAAACTCACCCTCTGGCTTTAAATTATCTTGTGGTCGTCTAACTGGAGCACGGTCTCCTGGGCGCCATTCATCTGGCTGACGTTTTTCAAAATCTCCTTCAGGGCGAAGATTATCTTCCGGTTTTTTGGGACGTTGACGTTCTGCTGGTCGCCATTGTTCCTTTTCAGGTGTAGTAAATTCACCTTCTGGTCTCAAATTATCTTCAGGACGACGTGTAGGGGCTCTATCGCCAGGACGCCAGTCTTCGGGTTGCCTCTTTTCAAAATCGCCTTCTGGTTTAAGATTATCTTCAGGCTTCGTAGGCTTACGACGTTCAATTGGTTGCCAACGTGGGCGTTCCGGTTCTTCAAAATCACCTTCGAGATGCAGGTGGTCTTCTTGATAAACAGCTGTGGTTCTACTAACGTGTTTTTCATCATAGTCCTGTTGGTAAGCGGAGACCACGCTCGTAGTGCGCTCCACATCGAACAATGGCTCCGGGACATCGTTGTGTGGGCAACGGTGACGCCTAAACAGAAAATAATTACGTTACTTTAGGGTGTTCTAGTGTTCCTGTTCATTTAATGATGTCTTGTCACTAAGTAAAAAACACACACGATATCTGTGGTTACAATCTTAAGCTGTTAACTATTTGAAGCTAAGGAGTTATTACAGGTGATACCATTATTTTTTGCGAAAAACAATCCAGAGGTTCCTACTCAATAGTCTTATCACCAGCCCATTCAAACATATTAAATTTTGTGACATACCAACCCTACTAAGAAAACACTAATGCCTACTTAAACATAATTTCAATACGACCGCTAGAGAGTTCATTAATAAATCATGTCAATAATTTGAAACCCTATAAGCAGCTTATTACCTTTTTCTTCGGTAAGGATGTAAATACAAAGGAAAGCTGCGTTGAGATGGCAAAGGCGGCAGCGCAAGCAAATTAGCCATCACACGCGTCCATCGCGCTCACTACAAAGGCTCAGAAACACTACCACGAATGAATAATACGCAAAGATTTCTTTCAGTCGATGCTATAATACTAACGACGAAGCTTTTTTGAAATCTGGCGCACACTCTGAATGTTCTTTATATAAGCTTACTTTGTAAGGTAATAATGTTCTCAAAACTATACCCGAACTTGGAACATTAATCAATCAGGAAAGCGAGTGAGATGTCGCAACGCGCTCTAGCTACTGCCGTAGGTAACGTTAGTCTGGCGCCTGAATAATTACCATATCTATAGATCTAGGGATAAGTAGATATTAAAAACGCTACTTATATGTATTGAAGTCATAATACTGATAGATTTATACGAAATATAGCCCCAAAAATCCAATGGCTAGTTCTATTTCGTAAATTACCTGTTATAAAATTTTTGTGTCCTCAGACATTAAATGTACCTATAGAATATGTTTTATTATAAAAAAGCTTCTTTCAATATTTAAGCGGTGTAATTCTATAATCGTTTTATTTCTATGACCCATATGAGCAATTGAAACAAGTTACATTTTAACAAATATCCATCAGCAATGAATTATAAAAATGCCTGAAAAATAAAAATAGTGCAAGCGTACCTAGAGAAATCTATATTGACCATGGCCAATATCGTTACCATAGCGACCACCGTTCTATAAAAAGGGGAAAGCATTGGCTGAAATTGTCGGAAAACCGTAAAACGAAAATTTTGTATTTCGAAACTATAACTTACAGAAGAATCGAAACTAGAAACGTTTTTTAAAAAATGTTCATTTAATTTAAATTTATAATTTAAATGAACATTTTTTTTTCAAACTGCCAGTGTTATATTATTTCAAGTTTGTTACTATTGCTTATAATAAGTAACAAATATAATTTTATGTAATTCATACATAATATTGACATAAACTTTTATACAAAGGCACTATACAAGTGCGAGGTTATTCACATCGATCCCGATTTAGCGCTGACTAAGACCTTTCTTGAAAGGAGATCCATCTCACTTCACCCCGACGGCAGTAATACGACTAATTGTTGCCTAATTGGTACATGCGTAACCTTATATCCAGCCATGTCAATCGTTTCACAATTATTCTCTTTAAAATTCCTTTACTAAGTTAACAAAAGTTCCTTAGAAAACTAAAAATTCAAGCCATTAACCGAAATTAAGTTAATTAGCTACTATATTAGTACTAGAAATTAAATTTCATCCAACTTTAATTTTGTTATAGTAATGAAACTGGAATAGCTACAATAATTTTTTGCCTTGAAGGTAATCTAATGATCAATCGAGTTAACCGTATTTTTCTTATGTTAAACGTAACGTTTTGGAAATACTTCTATAACTGGAAGAAGAATACATATTGTAAGTAGAAATTACCTTATACATATTATGTGTTACGAAATATTCTTGCTACGGTATCAAGTATTTAACTTACTACAAATAACTTCAATTGCACAACCAATCTCTAAATAAGGATTCCTGCAAATAACATGATGTAAATTCTTTAAGAAGCCTTAAAAATCAGTACTTCATCCGATTTTTTTCTCTGTGACGAATAAGTCAATATAACAGTAGGTTCATATCAATTTTTATATATATACATAGCGATTAACAAAAAAGTGTTTATACAAGAAACTAACATTCATAGATAAATACGAACAGTAGGATTTGGTAGTCAATCTAATATTGACTCAAAATTGAGATCAAATTTAGTACCTACTTACATGAAGATAAGTCATTTGTAAATATTACAGGAAAGTTAAAACGGGAGATGAGAAACCTTTGGATAATGTAAGTACAATGTCACGACCTGTATTATAAATAATTCTTCAAACAACTACAGTGAGTCAAGTAAGGACAAAATAAAACCACGAGATAGGTCATATTGAATGAGCAACAAGGGTGCTAGCGAGTAGGCGACCGTGACATAATTATTTATACATAATTTCTCAGAAAATACTCAATAACAACGTTTTACTTGTCTTTATATTTATGATTGAAACCTCAACTTATATATTGGGACGCATGCTACATATATTGTTTAGAAATATGATTTTATTTACTCATTTCAGATAGCATTAAGATCTTCGAAACCATTCTGACAAGGATATTAATGACATTCACTGCAACACGTTTTAAATCAATTCCGATTAAAACTCGCGAAGATTTCTGCAGTTTGCAAATAAACAAAGAGAGTCCACATTGGACACATGAATGTTAGTGATTTCGCAAGAAACCAGATGTGCATCTGCTTGCAATGCCTGACTCAGCTACACTTACCAACACGGTCGCAGTGAGACTGGATCTTTACTAAATTGGGAGTATTACTCAACTGGACATATAAAGTTATTGCGATGAGTAATAAACTAAGACAGAAGTGTTTAATGTTTTGTTTTGATATTAAATTCTGTGAAGTTAACACATGTTCTTAAACTGTCTGAATTCTCTGATTTAAACGTATTAAAACAATATTTTTATGGCAATGTTTGATACAAGAAGGTGATAATTTAGCCATGCATCTGCTTCAACAATTCAGTTTCTATTAGGTACTTGAAACGCGGTTATGTGTGCAAAAATAATGGGGTAATTATATTCAGCATAGCCTTGACAATACTAAAAATGGTAAGTATAAATATTCATCATTGTTAATTACCTAATATGTTTATATAAAAAATATTCGTCTAACTAATAACACCTAAGTGACCTATGGTATAATCAAGTTCGAAGTAATCAGCGCGCGGAAACAATTTAGTGGAATGGTTTGTTTTAAGATTTCAAGAACACTGTTGATAAAACTATTTTATTTCAGATTTGGGTTGCGTGACTACAACACAGGCTAGCCATATGGTCGACGACCTTCTATGGTGATGCTGATTGGCTTGTCAAAACTCCTACACGTATTCCACTATTATAAAGTTGATTTTACTATTCTAAATCTCAGATTTGCTGCAAATATATCAAGTATAGATATAGGTAGGTAACGTAATATGATTATATAGACACAAGTAGGTAGATATATCTTTGTTATATCCAAACTCGTTCTCTACAGAATATTTATTATATTCAAAATGGTCGAGATAAAGTCGATCGACAGGCCATAATATTAACAAGTGAACCTTGTGCTCATGTATTGAAATTTATCCTGAAAACATTTATTATTTATATAAATTAAAAAGAAAACCTATGCACATACTATGATTATTAACACTAATCATTTAATAGATATAAATATGTTTGTAACAAATATATATCTTTTTTACATATTGAGGTTTATAATAAACTTCTTATCAAATTTAAATCATTAAATACACCCAATATTCTTAGTCATGTTTAATTCCCACATTTTTCCCTACGTTTAATTTGGAAGTCGCAATGTTGCAACGGTGCTTATAAAGTAGCAATTGTAAGAGTACTTATAAATAATTCTTGAGTCCCGAGATTCCGTTTTTGGTTAGCGACTCAAGACAACTTTCCATGTGGAGTATTGGGGTCGGTTTTTTTTAAGCCTTATATGATAATGGCCCGATATCTCGAGACTTGTTAGCTTAATACTCAGAATCAAGTTTCTCGAATCCATTCGTATTTATTAAGAATTAATGAAGCAAATGATGTTTTAAAATGTATACTAACAAAGAGAGAGTGAATTTTTGATAACGTAAACGAACACCTCACCAATTGGAAAAATAATTTACTAATTTGAAAGGTAATTCTAATTTGAAAGGAAAGATCATTTAATATATATTATGTATGCTCTACCCGTTCGCAGTTGAATATTAAATCACTAACATTTCACATTTTCATAGATAGTACGAAAATGTGATATTTTTCTGTAATTATTTCAGTCTTTTAATTTCTAACAATACGAACTACAAGCTAAGTCAGTAAACAATGAATTTTTATGTGCACAAAAATGACCCGATCTTTATTTGAAGTAAGCGTTTTAAGAATTAAAAAGAAACTATTGAAAAATTTATAACAGAATGCGACACAACGCCATGATAAAGTCACACATCTTAGAGATAACATTGAAAAGAAAGTAGGCGACATTCCCTCATCTTAATTAGTAGATAGCGATGTGCAATAATTTCACGTAACGCTTCATTCTATTATTAAAACACAGTTTTTATTTAATGCGTTGTATGCAGTTCACCATGTTTCTATGCTTCATATTTTACTTCTGTTGTGTTATTATTTATATTCCAAAATACATAACAAACCATCTCATTCGTAATACATTTATCAGTGTATACTTAGTGAAAAAAAATTTGAAAGTCAAAATATGCGATGACGTAAGGCTTATCGTCCTGCGTCGGAACACCGAGTTCTTATATCGAAGCAAGTAAATAAGTAAGAAACGAGTTTGCGAGGACGTGGGCCCGAACGGTGAGATCATCGCCGCAAATAGCTCTTACCAGCCTGAGGTCGAAGCCTGCGCCACATCACGCCGTCTTTCTAATTGCCATACAAAATTTAAAACGACTGACGACTTTTAAAGAGTTGTATTATAAAATAATTAAACTCAACAACAATTACTTCATGATAATTGTATTCGTATATTAATAGTATGTTATATTACCTAAACTTTATGCAAATCTAATTATACTTATATGTACATAAGATTACTACGCAGATAATCATTAAAATGATGATTATGATGATCTTCAATGTGCAATAAAAGTGAAGATCTCTGTATATATTAAAACAAGATGTTGAGCCGTAGTAAATCTTACATAATGTATGAACTAAACAAAATATTTTTAATTATTACATTGAATGAAATATTATAAGGCAACAAGATGTTTGAAAACCCTAAACAAATGTCAATTGTATTTCTATGTTCGACTTTTACTTTTTGGCTCAAAATTTTTGTAAGAAAAGTGGCAACACAAAACTTTCATCGGAAAAATAATGAAAAGAAACAGTTTTTGATAATTCTTGTACAATTGGATATAATAGCTATTCGTCAAAAAAAATATTACACGTAGGACATCCCTATATACATATTTAGGTATATATGTTCAATAACAAACAGAGATATTAAACAATCTAGTAGCGTATTGTTAAGATTGGTAAGGTCAAGTCAGTAACGTCGTATATAACTCAATTGAGGAACTGAGCTGTGGGCGAGAGTGCTCGTGCAACCACTTTACTTATTATTAGCTATTACTCCAATAGTTTGGAATGATGCTATCACAATGTGGGACTCGTTAAAATGCAATGAACCTTATTACTAATCCCCTGTTGCGCGGCCTATGGAAATGCATATATGTAATTATGTTATCCGCTCCGGACTTAATTGGACATACTATAGTGATCATGAGCTACTGACACATCTAATAAAACGTTATACTGTTGAACTATTTAGAGGTAATGCCTTTGCAATGGCCCTACGCTAAATAAATTTTCTAATAAAATAATTAATATGACTCATTAGCAATACCTTCTGATGGTTTTTAGTCAGCTAGTACACTTAATCAAATGATCTTTAAAACAGAAAGTCTTAATCATAAACTGTTCATCACGTTAGAAACGATGATGTCACGGATAAACAGGTTAATATTAAAAACAATATTACAACTTTCATGATTTCAGAATTAACAAAATAATTCGTCTATTGTATTGAAGAATAGATAAAGATGCAAAGTATTTTTTAACCAATTGACGTTATTAAACATTTCAAAAACTATCTCGCAAAGATAAGGAAAGTAAACATATTAAATCACTACACGTATTTGTATATAGCCATATAAGTAGGTATTGAAAAGCCGTCCGTGTCTCATGTATGTAATTCTCACTGTAAAATTTACATACAATAACACGTATGTACCTATGTTGGAATAATTTCTGGGAACGAATCGTGATGATAATACATCACGAAATCCGCGACAGTGACGTCGGCTTGTGTGAAAATGTATTAGAATATTTTGTTATTTGCTTATTTATATAAGAATTCTGACATTCATTGTTGACTAGACATAACTTTTACAGTAAAAAGAATTCTTGTATGCCCAGCTTTTAGAAAAACAAAAACCAAGTCACGGATATCCTATTATTTTAGTGCCCTAGATAAACTAGTCTATTCAGTATTTACAACGTTAATTTTTAATTTCCTTTAACAAATTATATTTATGAATAACATGATTGAACACCGCAGTATTTCTAGAACAACGGGACTACAGATATTTAAGAGAACACTGAATTTCTTATACTTTTATGTATGTGTGTAATTATACGAGTAGTGCTTCATATGCAAATAGTTGTTTAGGCTTCTTTACCACGTCTATTCGAAACAATTATTTTTACTAAGCTTCTTGGAACTCTAACCGAAAATCTCTGGAGCTAATGCGTTTTACCATGAACCTTCTAAGGCGAACACTTTACTTATTTAAAAGTAAAGTTATTGCTCCCGGATTTATTAGGACCTATTTAACTGTACATGGTGATTCCGTGAAGACGATCTTTGTATTAGAATTATCTTCATTATTATAGTAAATTCTTTAAATAATCGCCTAGCACACAAAGTAGGCTATCTATCATGTCGAATCATTTTGCATTAGAACGTGGCGCGAATAGCTAACAGGTAAATTTTATCGTCAGTGAACACAGTCACGTTTGTACACCTCGTAACTTAATTATTTATTGTAATGACACACATTACTGTCTGTTTCATCTATTATAGACTGTGACGTTTAACTAATGAATTATTATTAAGAACTCAATCTTTCTTTGGACCGATATAGTATCCTTGAAATATCCGAAATGTAATGTGAACTAAATGTCAATTTATGTATGTATATAATTTAATCTTAAAGTGCATCTTAACGTAGTTGTTTTAGTTTATTCCAACATTTTATTAATTTATTATAAGTTGCGACGATAATTTAGTATCTCAATAATATTATACAGTACATTTATCTGTATCAAGTAAATGAATGTTATTGCAGCAATGGTACTTTCGAGGCTTTTCAACATATCCAGTACCCACGCAAAGTAAGGCAATTTATAATCTAATTTATGACAAAATACTTATTTATACATTTCAATAGCATTATATTCCTACGCTTGTTGAATTCGTACATAATATCTATGTATTTTCTTGTACTACCACTAAGGAACTTCTATAAAGCTATATAAAGGGAAATATTTTATATTTAGTACTAGCTCGCTTACAGAACGTGGTTTTACATTCTAATAATATGTAGAAAATATTTAAAAGGTTACCCACTCAATACAAAACGAAATAAATATTTACTGCCAATGTAAATTAAACTAGCCATACTTTGAAAAATTGAGCATATTCTCCATATTCATAAGAAGGGAAATAGTACAAAATACCTAGAAAACATATTATCGATTGTCAGTATGATTGCCATAGTATTAGGGGCAGCGTACATAAGTATAACATACGCTATACATAACCCTTTTATTCATGTCGCAACTGTGGTTACAATGGCCGCACATGTTAATCTTTTGTTACAATCATCTTTTGTGTACAGGTGAACGGTTTAAATGTTTAGGATATATTAATTTCTATAGTCTTCATCAAATTCCATTCCTGTGAAACCTAATATACTTCAATGTTATGTTTTAAGTGATTTTTTTTTTTCAAATAAAAAGGCATCACCATTGTTCTATGGCATACAATATTATCAGAATATACACACGATGTCAATTTTAAACCGGTTTTATGTTATAGGTGCCTACTAAAATGTTATTTATATTATTTGTAGTAATTAATTGAAATTGCTAGGACTTTTCAATGATTATGCATCACAATTTTTGTGTATACATGATCAAAGTTGTTTACCTTTCGCTACCTGTATATAGTTGTTATATGTTTTGAGGTCAGAAGATTCTCCAAGGAAGCGTAAAATTATGGATAGCCACATCCGCAGTCCACTTTTTTCAAGTAGACACTAAAGAGTATTTAATGTAATATTTTACTAAATTTATTATATTATGACATGGCTATAACCAATATCATCTACTCTAATAAAACTGGAAGATTTTAAAGTTTTTTTTGAATGTGCAAAAATATTGTCTTCATCACAATAACAAAAGTTGTATTTAGTTAAACTAGTAACTGATATTCAGAATCAATACCTAGCTATAAGACACTCTGTGGTCAGAGTTTATCTGTGGCGGACAAATATAGGTAGCCTATCAGGCGTGCATGACATCTACATACATGTATTTCTTTTATTGTACTCTTCTAAAGATAACTTCAGTATTCAGATCAAGTCTTTAAAGAATAAATTAATGTATAATTTTTATACCATAACTAAAATATATTGTTTAAAAAATTTAGTTATTCAAGTTTTAACAAAACATTGCTTTGTTAATCGTGGAATTAATTTGAAAGTACAGTTATTTTCGACATAGTCCTTATATTAATGTCCTACCCAAACCGTTGTTATTTTTTATATTTTTTTTTCATTATTAGAATGAAATTCCGAAGACAAAAATTTATTTAATTGTAAAGTCCTAAGGTATAAGTCCTATGAAGTTATCGTGTTTTTTGTGACGTGTCAATTTTTAATCAAATTATATAAGACAGTATATATCGGTAAGACTAACCCAGTGTAAGATAAGACGTAAACACCGTAAAACCGGAATCATGAAAATGTAATTTTTAATACAATAATTAAATATTACACAAACGTTTTATAATAAAATACCTACACAACACTGGAAATACAAATGATCCCTAGAACCGTATTGGTCATCGACAGTTAACTCAGTAATTACTGCATATTTATTTATAACCGTTCCTAGAGAAGTGAAGATATGATTTATTATTTGTAAACAAGACACATACTACAAATGAACTTTTAAATGTTATTAAAAGTGATATGGTCACCTTAAGATTGGGTCAGGAAAATATTAAGAATCTTAAAATGAATTGTTTTATTATATCGTCGTTGGAATGTAGTTGAAATGCAATCTTGAGATTAGTTACACATTGGGAATGAGAAACACCTGTTTAATCTGGAACGAAATGCTGTTAACGCTAACGCTTTTACTTAAAAAATTTACAAAGTATATTGTAACGTTACTTAAACCCGATAAACTAAATTATTTTAACAAATATATAGTATCTTTTATATTGAATTATTATAAAACAAGGGAATGCGGGTATTTAGTTCCTCAAATATCAGAATATTAATCAAAAAATTGCACAAAATGTAGATAAGATTATATTATGATTTATTATTTTAACGATAACATTTTGCCTTTCTCGCCACTTGTGTATCAATAAATTATCATAAGTCAAGCACTTAATATGATCAATTGTTACGCTGCTAATTTTTAAATCATCTCATAGAACAAAAATAAAGTAATTGTATTTATATATGTTTATTACGTCTTTAAATGCCACTGATATTGTTGCTTTTCAACTACTAATAATTGTATTTAGAACTTACTAAAAACGTGAATAAAAATCCCGTCTGCTTTCCAGACTTGTAAAACTTGTACCTATGCCATTTCTTACAAGTCTTAATTGAGGACTGGCTCCAACGAGATCCTCTTATCGCAAATGATAACCGCTTTTGACATCACTGTTTATGATACGGGCAATAAAAGACAAGTTCCTGACAATAATAATTTAGAAAGCTTGTAAAATTCAAGGAACTTGTATAGAAACACGTAAAATCACACACATTTCATTTTTATGACTTCTAAAAAACTGTATTAAATCCATAGCTTTTGCAATTTCTACATCTTGAATTTTTACTCTCTCTTCTACGTTACAATACTTGTTCCTAATTTTCAGAGTTTGTCTGTCTGTATCCCTCTGAAATTTGGTTAATATCCTATTTGTTTAAATGACAGCATCGAATGTACTGTATATTTCAAAATAAGGAAATTGTAAATGTTATGTAAGCCAAACCCACAGTCTAATAGCTAAGCGCAAAGAGGTGTTGCTTTAGAACTAGGATCTGTTTGTGTTTCCTTTAAGCTAAATCTACTGACATAATCATACTATATTAACATGCATGTAAATGACGTCATGTAAATGTTGAAATAACATGACTCATGAAAATTAAAATATTCGTAATACTTTTCAATAGAATACAGCTATTTCACATCCTACAATAGATTAATCAGGAAATATATTATTTTTCAAGTTCACAGGTAGTCATAACATTTCAAAATATCGTTTTGAAATACAATGAAGGTCACAATATCACGCTTTAGTCATTTACCTATGTAGCAATTACACACGCACTCAAAAAACCATCGTCAATATCAACATTAATCTACCGAGACGATATTCTAAACTATGCTTTACCAAAAGGCAATTAATAAGACGAAATATAATCAAGTAATCTCAGACTATTTACGAGCTGTAACGGAAATAGACATGCATTTGTCCGATCATCAGAATGATGTCATCTAAAGTGGATGGCAATGACTAAAAGCTTGACAACTTTAGAGAAAATAAGATACATTGTGTAGGCGCCACCTCCATATTCCAAAATGACAAACGACGCGACGTTCATTTCCTTTACTCATAAGGATCATTAGTGTTATCAAGGAATAACGCAGGAATGTCTAAAAAGGGCCTTTTTTAATGTTTAAAACTATTAAAAAAGATTATTTTATAGTTAAAAACGTAACTATGTAATAAATTATATAAGTATTACGAGGTTTTTTCTCAGTTAATTTCAGTAGCACAGAAAAATTCATACGAACGGCCGAAATCTACATCTTATTTGGATCATAGCCAAAATAATGTGTACTGCTATTGTTCATATCAGCATAGCTTTCTATTTGTAAACTTTAACATAAGTACCTATACATTTTTACTTGATAAAATGTACAGAAAAGGGAAAGGATATCAATATTTCGGCCAACGATTTCAAAACATAAGGAATACTGATAACGAATGTTTACTTTCCAAAACTGCGAATATTTCTGAAGATAAGATTTTTAAAGTGTTTATCATCGAAACGATGTTACAAAATTTTATGTGTCGTTTTATAAAGGAAGAAGGATTGGTAGCGTAATAATGATAAACTTCAATAGATTATAGCTATAGCAACATAGGTATCAACCGAAATTCTTAATGTCACGATATTAGGTTTATTATCGCTCTTTTACAAGTAGGATTAAGATACAGTAAAGCATGCATAACAAGTGCAAGAAATGTTATCAAATTATCATTTGATTAAATTTTTTTCGTGTTAAAAAAACACTTAGCTACTTTTTGTAAAAGATAAAAGATCTTTATATTGTGACGGTTATTGTGAAGGTCATCCCGCAATAGTGATTTATTAACTGTGCATCTGAAGTGACCGATTTGACGACCTTCCATTACAATAAAGGACAAAATAATATCTTGAATTATGACGCGAACTATATATTGTACAAAATAGTAAGTTCATCTAATAAAATTACTTACCCACAAGTACAAATCTCGCAAATGCATTGTTCTTTACAGATCTTCTCTGGTTTCTTGGGGCCACCGGGTCTTGGCCTCGTTTCGTCTATGTAAACTGTTTCGTGGATTGATGTTGTATCGTCTCGCACTGTTTTTCTGTCATCTATGATAGTCTCATCATAGACGGTGCTGACGATATCTTTTCTAGTAGTATCAGTAATCGAGTGATCAACCACGTCGTATTCGTGTATATCTTTCGTTGTGCGGACATCCTTCTAAAAAATAAATACGTTTAGTTTGTTAACATACTTCAAGATTATAACAGAAAAATTTCTACAAAAAAATCTTACCAAGTTTCTGACGTCTAACTCACTGTTGTCGACAAAAACATTAGTTTTAATGTTTTCGTCTTCTTTCGCATCCTCGTATGTAGTCTCTGTTCTAGTAATACCATTTTCCGTTATATATTTTGTAACTTCAATTTGGCTTCTAGTTTTGTCGATTTCAAAGGATTTTTTTACCTTTTCCCCTGTAGTGGTGCTTAAAACTGTCGTTTCTTCTGTATCAATTCCTTCATAAAGGTCTTTTACATCTTCATTAATCTTTGTACCAAAGGTAACCTTGTCGATCCGTTTAAATGGATATTTTTTAACTGTTTCTATGATTTCCTTGAGAACATTGTCGTCTATATTTCTTTTTATAACAATATTTTTGTTACTTACTGTTACGTCTTTATTTATTTGAGACGTCTCTATAATTTTTCGTAAATCGCTAATAGACGTAAAATCTTTAATGTCTCTAGAGGATAATATTATATTTTCCTCTGTATCCTGACGTTTTAAATGGTGTCGCGGTTGTTCTGGTCTGCCAAATGGAGACACTTGTTTGGGCCGTTTAGGTCTATCATCATCAGTCTCATATATAAACTTACCATTCCAAGTACCAGTACTTCGTTCATATGTTGTTAATGTGTCTTTAGTTTCGCTTGTTGTCTTTGAAGTACTTTCTTTTGTTATATTTTGCTTTTCGTTTGTAAGCAACTCAGTTGTCTTCCTTACATCATTAGAATCTTGAGTATAGGACCTCACGTCACTGTATTTATCATCGCGAGTATCAATATAAGTGGTATTTGTGGCATCAATTAATTTTCGTCTTTGGATATCATCTGTATCCGTTGGATGTTCTGTAATTGCTGGTTTTTTAGTTAAATCACTAGAATATACATTTTTTGTGGAAGCTATTTCAACGCCGTTTTTATACATAGCAGACTCTTCAGCAATTTGGGTGGCACTTTTGGGCACACCATCTTTACCAGTGTCATAGTAAGATTCTTTATCTAATACATGTCTTGTATATTCGTGTTCTGGTTTAATACCAGTACCGCTAAGATTATGACTCTTCTCATAGGTTGAATGCTCCTTACTGTCTCCCCATTCCCTGTGTGCACTATCGACGACTCTTTGTTTTCCGTCTACTACTTCCAATACATAAGATGATGAAGATGCTTGCTGTGCACTGCTAGTATTACTTTTCATAATCTTGGTTGAATAGTTAATATTTTCAGTGTTAGGAACTTGTAAGATATCCCCTACCTTTCTGAGCTGATTTTGTATGGTTGAGTCATAGCCATAAAAGTTAGATGAATCTGTTTTATTAATATCCCGTTTTGTAGTAATCTGATTCCTTGTGGTTTCATTACGAGAGGATATATTTTCTCTTACATCTTTGCGTTCAAGATTACTGCTATCAACATTGCTATAAGTTTGATTTGTTTGCATGTTTTTGTTGTACATAGTATTGTAATCGATATTTTCATTGTTGGAACGAATCGTTTGTACATTATCGGATGTATTTCTTAGTTGAGAGTAATCAGTAGAATCAATTTGTTGCTGAGTCGAAGAATAATGTTGTTGTACTGAATCACCTTTTTGAGATATTACACTTTCATGACTGGTTAATTGTTTTCCATCTTTAACAAATTTAGAATGTTCTCTTATTGTCATGTCATTGATTGGTCTCGCACCGTCTTTGCCTGTGTCATACTTAGAATTCATATCGTAATTTTGAGCGCTGTATACTGATTGGGGTTTTATATCTGTTCCCGTAACACTACTATACGCTTCGTTAGTTGCATGCTCTTTTGCATCACCCCACTCTCTATTAGAACGATCGACAATACGTTCTTTGCCATCAACGATTTCAACAACATACGATGATGAAGATGACTTCGTTATATTACTACTTTTTGACTGACTTGAATGTGAAGTACTGCTGTATTCCTTAGCTTTTGTATCTCTGTCAAGGGTACCTTCGCCCCCATAAAAATTATTTGGGTCTGATTTTACAATGTTTACTCTATTAGAACCATCAGCAGGCATATTCTTGTAGTATTCATTCTCGCGAATATTCATATTACTAGAAACCGAATCTTGACTTGTATTCGAAGTATATCCAGTTTGCATTTTGGATAAGTTTTGGCGTTCAGATTGTATAAAAGAATCAGTTGCGTTAGCGCCATGAGATCTAGCCAAAAAAGATTTCCTCGAGTCAACAGATTCGTGACCTGAACTATCTATAAAAGCAGTGTTATGAGTTTGATTGGCAGTCGAAGAATCAGTGGTGATGTTAAAGGTCTGATTGTGACTTGAATCAGACTGTTGGATGGAAGTCGAAGATGATTGATAAGTTTCACTTTTCGATGTTTGCTGCTGTGACATCGACGACGACTCTTGTAAAGCAGAACTTGAAACAAACTCACCAGAAGTAGATTGAGCCATGTCGCTTACTTGATGTTCCTGTGATATTCTGGTTTGCGATAGATCAGACACGGATGGAGCCTCCGTTATAATGTAGTGTGGGTGGCTGTTATAAAGCTCAGAAACTGTAGAACCACTAATCGATGCATGATCGCTTATGTCTGTAATCATTAAGGGGTCATCTTCTTCGACCTTAACGTCGATGTAGCGAACCTTCTTACCAGACGAGCTGACCTTCTGTAAAGTGTTGCTACTTTTCTGAACAGATGTAGAGGTGCTAGACTTCTGTACACTGGTAGAGGCACTTTTAGATGATGACACCTCGGAAGTACTCGATTTAGTCTTTTTATTTTTTATAGTCATTTTGATATCACATCAATATATTTAAAATATAGAATAAAAATATTTATTATGTATGAGATTCTTAAATATTCCTTAAATTTAAAGATTAAATATTCTTATACCCGAGTCTTATCACTTAATATTACTACTTATCAAACTTTTGCCATGTAAGGTAAATAGATTAACTTTTCGCGAGAGTCGTTCGTTTTTCGTATAACGCTGCGTGCGCGCGCGCTGCTAGCGACTGGCTCGCGGAGTCTGAGCGCCTGCAACGTTGCCCCCCTTACACCTTGACGTATATCACATCGCCCACTAGACCTTCACGAGCACGACACGTAAGCGTTTACATCTCATTGCTGAAGTCATACCAAAAAAGGAACAGAATTACTTAACTATTATATACCATGTAACCGTTTCCAGTTAATAAATTTGTAATTAAATTATAACCAGCTAAAACGCCTTTAACTTTAGCTCACAGCTTACAGATTCTTCGTAACACAAGTTAAGGATATCTGTACGCCATTTTCAAAAAATAGGTATACCTAATTCATATTCGTCAGACGTACATTCATTGCATCAAAATATTATCAATATCATGATGAGAATTATTATGCTCGTTTTTAAATTATAAAGATTAAACAAAATATCTAATTATATTAATATGGTTAAGGAAAACAATGTCACACGATTTATTTGATTGGAATGACTGAAAGTTACACAACATTTTGAAAAAGACGAATATATTATAAAACATGACCAAGATATCCTTTTAAAGGTTTACCTAGGTACATATATCGAAATTCTTGCGGTTGTATTAACACGCTATTTTACATAATGCTTTGGCAGTAAAAGGTATGATTGACATTAAGCATTGAATATACTAAACTACTTAACATACTTTAGTTACTTATTTATGTGTTCTTAATGTTGTAGATTGCAGATTTAACCTTCTTATATAAGGTAAAAATAGTCTATGGTTAATACACATGTCAAAAATAAATTTTACGAAACTATGTAAAATCACATAGTTGAACTTCGGGAATAATACTGAGGGAAATGTCTTTGTAGCGTCTGTAAATCGCTATTGGACACATTGAGATTAAGACCAGGGTTTCACTGGTTCGATTCCCTATCTACTTGCCTGTAAAGATAGCCAATGAAAAAACACACAAATGTCTACGTCAAATATTCCACTAACGTAGATGTTCCAGTTGTTGTAATCGTGGTGATGATGAAATGCTTACGTTACAAGCCCTAACAACAGGTATGCTTTCAGCAAAAATCTCATCAAAATCAGTCAGTAAATTTCGCAAATTAACCGTACGGCGAGACAGACAAACAAAACATAAAAGTTAGTTACTACTCGGGAGCCATTGCAATGCGGACCATCAAGATGGGCTTGACATTTCTAGGCGCTGTAGTCTAGAGTTTCACTCCTAATGTGTGATATACAATATGTTTGACATCATTGTGACTACTTGTTCCATTTCAGATAAAATGTTATTCATGCAAAAATAATGAATAAAAGAAAGTTAAAATTTGCCATCAATGGCAAAAGTGCCGTTTCGGTGAATGGAATAATAAATAGCCTTCTTATTAATAAAACAATACCGCATATGAAACCTTCGCAACCACAGACATTATCCGAAGCCAGACGTGGGTTGCACAACTCATAAGCTCGCTCAATGCCTTTTCTAGAGTCATGTGGGCGAGCCACTTTTTGAATCATGCACCCACGGATCGATTGCATACAAATATCAGAGATCAGGCGATTAATCTCCAATTTACCATTTTAAGATTTTTAAGTTAAATTCTAAGTGAAAAAACTGGCAACAGGTTGAAATGCAAATTAAATTCATTATTTATATGTTGTCCATACTTTTCATTGCAATCGACTATATTTTAGATTTAAGTAATAATTGGGTTACAAAAGGGCAATATCTAAAGTTCTTAATTATTGGTTGAATACTATCAATGACTTTTGTAAATATGAATATCTTAAACAAGTATTGTGTATATAGTTTGTGTAACCTTAAAACTAATCAGATATACTACTATATTTCTATGCCTAATTTTTCTTTCATGGCTAAACTAATAATTTTCCATAGCTAAACTATCCCCAATCAAATTTAATTCCCAGCTCAATGCTGAACATTGATGATATAATAAGTATTTATTTCTATTAAAATGGATGATATAACAAAGTAGTTAGCCTTATTAGACCTGAATAAGAATCGTTGTTGTTGAACAACGAACTTTAACAAGGGACCATTTGGCGAATCTATCTAATTCTAGAATTTTAAGTGACACCTATAACAGTGAAGCCGAAAATTGATAACAGCGATTTTATTATTACGTTTGCATTATATAATTAAGAATAATATATACACCTACGAGTCGTTAACCCATGTACGATTAAATTCTAAGAATGTGTTAATCGACTACAGCAGAGTCGAGGTTGTTAAAAGCGATCAATATTTCATTGAAAAATTTTAGAAGCAGACGTTTATATCTCGAATTACTAAAAAAATGAAATGATTAGATAATATTGTCAACAGATATTGTGACTTATCACTCACGTTATGTAACATAACTATTAATAAACAATATTAACCTTACTTAATATCAATACATATTTTAAATTTCTGTAGTTCTTTCTTACTTTATGTGTTTCTATGTGAATTGTGAAGTTTATATCCTTAAATAAGAACTTACAACGTTTCTGTGTCTGTTTCACTACATATGTTCTATAGGTTTGTAACTATAATAGTAGAAACAGACGTATTAATAAAAACTTAAGATATAAGGATCTAAGAACCTTAGGTAATGCCAGACTAGCTCAAATATAAACCCAATACCACGAAATAAGTTTAAATTATTGACTTGTCATATAATAATAACAAGTAAACGATACAGACGAATTGAGAACGTCCTCTTCTTTTTGAAGTCGGTTAAAAATAAGAATGATGGTTAAGCGAATGGTGAGAAGTCCTATTCTATATAATTCGTGGCATAAAGCAATATGGTGTAATTTAGAGGCGTGACTAGAAAAATGACTCAATTGCCAATAATAGTAATAAAATCAGAAGCATTATTTATTTATATTAATTCATTCACTTACAGTCATTGTTTCAATGGTATATGAAATTAAATAAACAAGAGATTTAATCATTTCTAATTTGGAGACACCAAATACGTAGGTATAGTATCGTAACATAGCACTATAAAATATTATTATTTAAATGCTCGCAACAATCTTCATGTTTTATGTTTGACAAAGCAAACTCGTGAATTCAAATAAAATGCCAGCTGATTTACCTTTTGATAGCTTCAACGCGCTTGTGCAAAATAGAAGTGGGACTATTTATGTCCATGTATATTAACATACGATGATTTTATTGCAAGTGGCTATGTAGGATTTTATTACCAATGCCAAAAGGTAAACCAGCATCTTAAATAAGATTATGTTTGAAAACATTATATTTTTATTATATGTAACAATTTTCTAACTCATATTATTCTTAAAAAAAATCTTGGTTGGTCTCGAGTTCAATTTCCCTAAGAAATGAAGTGATTACTCCATTACTTTGTATTAGTGTTACATGGTTTATGTAGTATTTGCTAGCATATTCCTATCAAAAGAAAAAAGTCCTCAAAATACTTAATTTTAAGAAAAAGTGTGACAATTTTATTTAATAAGTTTAAACCGCTATATTAATACCATCTACAGTTTACAAATGAACTAGTTTTATTTAAAAAGCGTCATCTATCAATAATATCTTGTAAGTATAGTAACATAACACTTCTTTATTTAAATACTTTTAGTAACAGATGGGTAATCTATTACATCTCACTAGATGGCGTTTTAATACTTCCAAGTCAATACAATAATGGCTGCGTGCGTCCATCACTACGCAATCAGGCACGGAAATAGCTAACAGCTGTTCTACAATATTCGTTCGGGCAACTCAGGTACAGTAAGCAGCAGCTGTATTCGGATCAAGACGCTGCCGTTTTCCTTGGATTGCGATTGTTTGGGCACACTATAGTTGCTTTCTCATTATTCTGCAATTCTTTGTACGGATTTGATTGTTTAGTATTTTAAAGTTTATAGTGATATCGTGTAAATTTAACGGTGTTCAAGTGCGTGATTCATTACATGCGTGAGATATCGATGATGTTTACCAAAATTAGTTCGTTGTTATTGTGGCTCGAATGGTAAAAATGCCTCGTGAATACGTGGACGTGGAGGAGAGTAGAGTGTTATGTCAATAGAATCTCGACGCTTAGATAGCAATATTAGTGTTAAAATTATTAAATCTAGGACGAAAAGTTAATAAAATGTCTAGTACGGTGCCAACCAGTTCTGCTTTGAGGGCTTTGGCCTTAGAGTATAAAAGCCTACAAGAGGAACCAGTTGAAGGCTTCCGAGTGAAATTATTGGGAGAGGACAATTTATTTGAATGGGAAGTGGCTATATTCGGACCACCAGATACTTTATACCAAGGAGGGTATTTTAAGGTAAGACATTGTAATATATAAATGGGTTTTGTTTATATTTTTATACTATAGCATCTATACTCGTTACTTTTTCATGTATTAAGTGGTTATTAATGTACTTTGTTTGCTCTGTACTCTGTATTCTGCTTATCTAAAATGAAATAAAGACTGAGTAAGATCTAAATAGACTTCCAATTCATTTTGAAAATTATATCTATAATAAACATAGCCTCAAATGGAAGACTGTTTACTAACATCTTAATTATGTTAATAAAATCAATTAACAATTTAAGCATAACTGATACAAAAAAATCTGAATATTCATGCTGTATTGAAATATCAGGAAATTAACATTTGTAACTGAAACTTTTATAGCTTATATTTGTATGTATCTTAATTATATGTTTTAAAAGAAGATATTTAATTTTTATCAGTTTTATATAAAAAAGGGAATAATTTATATAAAAATGTGTGCATATCTTATTCATATTTTGTAATTCCAAACTAAGAATAATGTTGGTTTTCTATGATAATATATTTTATTGTTTAGAAATGCCTGCATCTATTTGACCTTTGGTGTTGTAAATGTTCATCAGTGATGATAATCACTTACCAGCTAAATGATTATGCATTGTTTCTCCCATTCATAAATCATAAACTAAAACTACATTTGTGAAAATGTTTGATTAAATATTCGTAATGCATAAAATATGTTAATATAAGAGGAATAAGTTCATTAGTCTAATTAAATACAGCTCTTTCAAATTACTAATTGTTCCCAAGGTGTGCTGTCTTACTAATATTAAAGTTTGCTTTATAATTTGAGGAAATTGTGTTCACTATAGAAAACTTATATTGTAGTTTATGTGATATTGAAATAATAGGAGATGACACAGTTCACATTTGTATTATTCACTTGTTTCCTCAGCACATATAAACTACATGATAATTTTATCCCAAACATTAATTTGGTATTCATGCTGTGTCAATATGCGTTGATCTTATTTTATCATTAAATGTTATTTGTTTTAGGCACATATGAAATTTCCTCCAGACTATCCATATTCACCACCAACAATAAGATTCCTAACAAAAGTATGGCATCCAAATGTATATGAGGTAAGTGAGATTTGAAAATATCCTTACAGGTGCAGATGTTTTTGATGTTTTTCAGATTGTATTGCTTGTTTGTGTGTGAATTTTGTACTGTAACTGATAAAACTAACACTATTTAAATATTAAATAGCCTTTATGTATGGCAAGACAAATCACTGTTCTATGATAAAAATGATATTTTTTCAAAGATTTTCTTTAAAAAAAGAATCACTTTCTTTTTGTGACGACTAATAATATTTTCTTAGGCACATATCTTCAGGATAATCCAGATAACTTTGATTGATCAGGGGTACATATGTTCGCCTGAACCTGAAGTATGTACTCGTATTGTGGTGGTCTGTACTAATATAGTAGTACAGATATGGAAACATTTACATTTTATAGGGCCTTTGTAGTAATCCGGTTGACGACGGTCACAATAGCTTCGCAAATTTAAAACCTACAGGAAACAGTAGACAATGGCGATTGTTGTCAGCAATACACAAATAGTTGTGACAACTTATTCCCGTAGGTAGTATCTTTACCTGGATCTTACTATTATAATTACGAAAAAAAGAACAAACTTATTGTATGAAAAAAATATTATTCAAAAACAAAATGGATTAATATTGTGTATAATAATTAATATTATTTTAATGTGTAATAATTCGGTAGCATTATCTGTATCTCGATTCATAAAAATGCTCATTGTGATCGATTTTTTTTATTCAAACCAACAACGTTGATTAAAATGTGGTTTGTCAGACTGATAACCTTATTTATTGCCGTGAACAACTGAATGCGGGATGCAAAAGTGATGCTCACCTTATTCGATGACAACACACATATAAAGGTCCTATGTATTTAGGTCGACATATCTATGACATCATAAATTAAATAAAGAAATCGCTTATTACTAACTCAAAAAAGTTTATAAGCCAATAAGTACAGGTTTTAATTAAATGCGCATCATAAATAAACTGTACAAAAACAAATGTGCAAAAATGTAACGCCTTTTAAGAATGGTAAGCTACATTATTTTCACAATTTTGGCCCAAATTCGAAGTGCTCTAGTGTAAAGTAGATCAAGGTTCTCGATCATCGACATAGACCTTTAAATTGCACGCTCACTACAAGAATAGCTTCTTATACGATGTTATATTTTTCTTTTCTTTTTATACCCAACTAACATGTTAATAAAAACTTTAACATATTACATTTACTTGTTGACTTAAAATATTAATGACGTCTTAATTTTTACATATAAATAGATCTGGGGCAGTTTCATCGTTGCGTATCGTTGCATTGTTTTATATTCGAGGCTAAGCTGTTTAAGTAATCAGCACTCGTTTGTATTCTAATAACAAAATTATTTAAAGTAATTCTATCTTTTGGTTACATTTCATATCCAAAGAAAAGGAACGTTTCCAATGAAATTTGGGATGGTTAAAGCTCGAATACTATGGTAAAACTTAGACGATTTATTTTAAAATATGTATTTAGTGTGGAGTTGTGAATTTCCGGAAACGCATTATCAAAGCCGCAGTTAACAGTCAGTTGTACTTAAAATTGTTATCATAGTATTCACTGAAGTATTTTATGTTTGTTTCGTGGTGCATATCGTACCTACTTTAATTCTTCTATTAATACTAGTAGACAACTAAAGGTAATGAGTCGACACTCATTCTGTAACAGAATCCGAATCAAAACATCAAAATTTAATGAATTATTTAATCAAAATAATTAGTTTTTTACAATTGTACACGACATAATGTACTACAATAATTGCCAAAGCTTAACGTAATTTAGAATATTGTGCCCATTATTAACACGCATATGTATAACAATACATTGATGGATTATTTCCCTTATTTCACGAAATTGCGACACAGACCTTTCGTCTTTGACCCGAACCACTGAACATCGCTCTAGATCGTTGTTCGACCTACTTCGAATCTTGATTTCGTGTCTTCGTGATCTGTATTACTTTACAAGATTTGCACTTCTTTTCGGATTACTTTAAGTAATTATTTAATTCATATGACATTATGTTATGATAGCAGTAAAGTTAGAATCTTCGATACATAATTCTTTTTAGTCATTATTTATTTTCAAATATGCAAGGACGTTTTGAGCACTGTAGCTTCAAGCAAAACATAAGAGTAGGTATTGTTGCCCTGCATTACTTGGGAAAGTAATATCAAAAGGATAGCTGGTTGCGACTAGTCTAAGGCTTAGACTAGACTCAAAGCTTTAAGACAGAAATGTAGTAAATATAGCAAGCTATACTAGAATTATACTGAAATAAGGGGACTCCCATATAATGAGCTGCAATTAGACGTTATGCAATTAAATTTCAATCTCGTAAAAAATTCTTTTTATTTATCACTAGCTTCGCTCACGTCCATTCCGATTTTTACACCTTGCGTTACATTATTGGAGTTTTAGTTGGGATCCTTATTTTTTTTTAAATATAATATAGCCCATAGCCTTCCTCGATAAATGCAGTATTTAACACTGAAAGTATTTTCAAATCGGACCAGTGATTTCTGAGATAAGCGCGTTCAAACAAACTCTTCAGCTTTATAATATTAGTATAGATAGATATGCAACACACTTTCCCAGAAGTTATTCTATAAACAAAGCACAGTTTAAGCATCGTTTTTCATGGTAGTCGCGTATTACCGTTAGCTGTGATTCGAGCTAGCAGTCAACAGCCAAGCATGATTCACACAGTGACTCGATGAATCGTTCCTCTAACGTTATGCATTTAAACAGTTATTTTTTTTCTTACTAGGTACATGAAGCGCCCACATGCCGAGGTAATAGCTTTGGCACCTAAAATAATTTAATGTCAATATCACCATGCCATAGGTCGAAACGAATAAGGAAAGATTCTTCGTAATTCGGTAAAGTCAAATGTAAACATATATTTTTCCAATTCCCAAAACTTAATACGCTATTGAGGAAAAATAATTTATAGACAACATGACAAGTTAAGCTTGGGTATATTGAAATCATCCGATTTGTCTGTGACCACTTACTCGATTTACTGTATCAAAATAAAGAACATTCTCAATCAAACCACATTTCGAATAAAAAAATAGGTTCATCTGTTTTGAATCTACAATATCACTGATACATCCGTAAAATTTAAAACAAACTTGTACTCGTTACCTCCTGGGTGCTTTTTCATACGATTTTCTATTGTTTTTTTTTTTGTATTTTAAGTTATAGCTATTAATTATTTATCATCTATGTATGTCGTGTAATATGTTACGACCAAAACAGGAATATACAGACGTATAGTTGAGTCACGGTAGGTATGTTACATGATCTAATTAAATCAATACACGGAAGATAATAAGTATTTATGCAACATAAACGTTATGTCTTCAATATATTCGAATTTTAAATATTAGTATTATTTGCAGTGCTTAAGGAGTGATTAAAGTAATCTGAAAGAAACTTGTATGCCGATGACACTGAATCGGTACATCTATGATGAACAAGTCCCATCAAACAGGATAATAGCATCAGTTGAACGACCTTTTGCATGAATGCGTTGCGATGCTAATGTAGAAACGTACTTAATTATATACTTAACAGTTATACAGAATAAAATTATTGAAAATAAGCCGAGGTTATCAAAACGGCTAATGCGTTAATTTAAACGCAGTAGTGATGCAAATATTTTGTAATTAATTTGGCTAAAATTATTGTTATCTGTAGATTCTATATCTCCTTTTTGGTATATTTTTGTTAAATTTATTTTATGATATCGAAAATTTTAGGTAAACTCCGTTTTAAAAAGAACATGTTTTTTAGAATGTTTTTATTTAAAATGTCGATTCTTTATTTTTTATGTGAACTAAGACTGTTTAAGCATACATCTTTTATCAATAATGAAATTAAAAATACGTCGATACAAATTGTCTCCGTCGTGGCATATGTATTTAACACGGAGATATTTTTGTGATTTTCGGTGGAACAACTCAATAATGGCACTTCTCGAC
>JAOSYY010000015.1:5253416-5265858 GCA_025727935.1 Hebomoia glaucippe
TTTCATAAGGTTCGGTCGAGCCGTTTCGGAGGAGTTCAAGTTCGAATACCGTGACACGAGAATTTTATATATTAGATGTATTTATTAATATTTTATTGAAAAGCAAACAAAATTACCTTATTTATATAGTAATTAGCATAATAGTTGTATAAATAGAACTGATTATATTTGTAATAGCTGAATCTGGAACTATAATTAACATTAATTTCTTGTTGGACTTATCTTGTTTACTTAATGTATGCTAGAAACTTGTTATTTGTTATGTGCCAATTTTATGTTTATATATTGCTAAATCTAAATTGAGTTTCTGATAACAATTTAATTTTATCTCGCATAGACTGCCATTAATAATGTGATATATATCATAAATTAAACAGTGAGAAATGTTATACTTTAATAAAAAAACATTTTGCCTTGGCCTAAATTGAAAATTAGTCATATTTCTTAATATTCATATAATTACAATTAATGGATACTGTCCTTTAGTTTGACAAGCTTTTATTGTATGTAAACATGATTATGATAGTAAAAGAAGTGTAGGTTAAGTTACCCCTCGTAAAGATTTCATGAATAAGCCACAAAAGACAGGCACACAATTTTTTACATATAATATGTATTCACAAAATGATATGGCATTCTGATATTATAAACACATACATTTCCATTTTCTGTGTGTATAAAGGAAATATACATATATGTCATGTATTATTCATAACAAAAATGTCTATTTTACTTGAATAATATTTTTTAATGCTTATTATTTTACTTAATTATTAATAAATACAAATTATAGCTGGAGTCATTAACTCAATCAGAGTTAGCTTCAAGACTGACATTAAATTGCACACCATGTTATGTTGAGCCGCAGCAATTGTATAATCTACCAATTACTATTATGGATGTTTGGGATGAGAGTGCTTTGAGTTCAAGAGTCCGTGAAGACCTCTATAAGTCATATCCTCAAGCTAAGCTAGCACATCTGAAGAGTGGTGGCAACTTCCCTTATCTAAGCAGAAGTGATGAAGTCAATTTACACTTACTGGTATGAACTTTGATTGATAAATAATAATATGCAAAGTGTATATAAATAGCAGCATTATTTATTCAAATGTGTCAAAATAATCATAAATATGTAAGACTAATTATGTTAATCTTTATTACTGTATAATAGAACAGGTAAAGGATAAAAATTATTTAGAAAAATTTTGAATGTGGCATTAAGATTAAAATTTTTGGATATACATTATGTCAAGTCATTCATATTTTGTGTTTAGATGATTTTAAAAACTGGTATATATATGATCAATATTTAGAATACATTTTAACATATTTTTTTTTTTTCATCATTATAAATCCAATTTGAAAAATGGATAATATTGAATTTATTTGTTCATTTCAGATTCATTTAAGACAATTTGATGGAACTGATATATCGCCGTCATATCTGAGTTTACACAAAATGCCAACTCAAAACCAACTTAATCCTGATGAAGGAACTGTAAGTTACTTCAACCAAAGGGATAAATGTGTGAAAATATCATGAAAAATATCATATATTGTTATATGAGAAAATCGAATTTATAATCTGCATTTTTATTAAGGCTTTATTCAGTAGTTATTTCTACTGATATAGTTTTATTAATAGGTACCTTATACAAGTTTCTATTAGGATTAAGAATTATGTAAGCTGACAATTAATCTCTAATTATACAATATCAGAAGAGCATAACATTGAAGCACTACAATTTGGTATTTTGCTATAAATATACAATTATTTATATATATTTTATTGTTTAATGAGTACAGCATAAATTACTGTATACATATAAAGTTTAATAATCGCCTAGGACAATAAAACTGGCCAGATAGTGTTACCTATATTAAATATTCACACTAATTGTAGAATAATATGAATATCTTAATTTTAAATAGCGAATTTCATAATTCAAGTTTAGGGGTAAAATTCTCCCTGGGTAAAGGTTAACAATTATTAAAACGCGAATCCTCATATGTTCAGTAATTAATTAATATAAAGCATATTATTAAAATATGGCCTCTAAAAATTAAACATGTTTCTTGACTTTATATTCATTATTCCTATAATAAGTAAATTATTATTGTGTGGTATCGTTTTAAGCTAGATTTTTTACAGTTATTAAATAAAATGACCAAAGTAAACTTAAATAGTTTAATTTAATAACAAGCACTTCAATTCTTAATATATCTATGTTTCCTTTTCTAGAGATTGCAAATTTTTCTTGTCTCTTTGAGCTTGCAATGCCTTCTCTCTTTCTTCATCATCTGAGAAATATTCTGCAAGATCATTATCTTCATTGGGGATTGGTTGTCCAGCCAAAGTGCTTCCCTTTTCATAAAGTGCACTAGAATTTAATTTAATAAGTGGGTCTTCGGCCATAATGTCTGGGATAATTGGTTCACCATGTGGTTGGGAAGTTTGATTGTTGTGAGCTGTTACTGTTGAATATATTGACATGGCCTGAAAAATAATTAATACAAGTTCAGAATATGTTATCTACCTTAAAAGTCCTTAGAATTGATAACTTATATACAAATAATACAGACACTACTGAATTACTTGTTAATTTAAGCAAAGAATACATTATATTAGATATTTTTTAATGCCGTTGTATCTTTTTTGTTTATATATGTGTATTTTGTACCTTCTTATTTAACAATGAGGATAATAGGCTAAAACTAAATAATTATACCTGAGCAACTAAATTGGAAACATCACCAGCGTTGGCTGGCAGTATAAGCGTATTATTGGTTCTCGCCAACTTGCGGAACGCGCCCACGTACTGCTCAGCTATAGACAACGACGCCGCCTGTTTGCTGTCCTATAACAAAACCATCATAGGATAATTCTAGTACTATACATAATATACGTAGTACACTCATCGATTTTCATCAAAATATATACATAAAATCACACCTTATTCTGGTTGGTGCAGGCAGAGACTACGTAAACTATTTTGTTTCTCTGCTCTCGTCAATGCCTACATACATATTCGTCTAATTGATACATTTCAGACGAGAGCGTTTTTGAAACTCTTAATCTGGTCTCCGTATATCCATATAGGTAGACTAGCTCAGAGTTTACCTTACACTCTTGATTTGTCATCCTACTTAAACTTAAGATTTCCTCATCTCCAAACCATCTATACATACCTCTTTCAGATTCACATGTACTCCTTTATTGTTTTTTGGATTTAGATACTCTGAATACAGCATTCAAATTATTATGGATAAAAAATGTATAAACAATATTATCCATACAAAAATTTTCTTCATTGTTAATAGTCCAAATGATTTCGCAAAATAACTATGTTAATTGACAAGATCATATTTTCTCTAACAGTTTTGTAATGGTGACTATATATATCTGGAATAGAGGTCACTCTAACTGTTCTCAGTACACTGAGACCATATGTATAATAAGCAGTAAATAATTATGAACAAAGGTCTTGTACCGGATATGAAAGTGCAGCTGCGACCAATTTCAGACCTCGGGCGCGTGCTTCCGCAACTGCTAGCATCGCTTGGGCTTCACCAGATGCCTTGTTGATTTGCTCCTGTTTCTCTGCCTCTGTAATAGTATAGTGAATATTTATGTATTGTACTATCAACTCTTTGAATATCTATATTTCAAACTTTTTGAGCAAAAACCTGGATTGTGATTGTTTTCAATTGCCTTACCTTTTTATTAGATGAATCTATAAATAGCTACATATTCAAGGCAACATACACATAAAGAAATAAAACTTTATTGTAATACCTTGAGTGATAAAACCAATACCTAAGCTCCTAAAATACTTTTGTATTTTATACTTTGCTAGTATTGGTATTCATGACAAAGTGTTTTTTTTCGCTGACTTCTGTAGGATATATATTACCAGAGGCCAGTATCCTAGCTTGCCTCTTGCCCTCAGCAACATTAATGTCAGCAGCACGGACTCCTTCCGACTCCAGTATAGCTGCACGCTTACGACGTTCTGCTTCTACTTGCATCTGCATTGCTTCATGCACTCGAGTTGGCAGTTTGATATCCCCTGTAAAAATATTAACAGAATTTAATTTAATTTCACAATGTAGAATTTTAGAAATTCAACATTGAGTATGCTATCGTTGAATGTAAAAAAATAATTTATTCATATTGCCTACTGTCAAAAGTTACATCGTAAATTGTATAAGTTGTAGATATGTATATAATATAATATAGTTTTATATTAATGAATAAAGTTATTTTTATATAAACAAAATTTTTTTCAAATCATTAACTTGACTTATAATTTTTGCCCTTTCATATTCTAAATTGATAAAGTAATATATGATTTTGTTGGTATAAATTAGTTCTTCTCAATTGAATTTTCTTAAACAGAGTAAAATTTCACATAAAAAAGGTCTGTAATATTACAAACTTACGTATTTCATACCGAAGACAAGCTATACCCCAAGCTTCACTAGCCTTATTAATAGAATCAACAATAGACACATTGAGCGACTCTCTCTCTCTAAAGACTTTGTCTAGAGAGATCTTGCCAAGTTCTGATCTCATTGTAGTTTGAGCAAGCTGGGTGATAGCAAATTCTGGATCTTCTACACCATATGATGCTGAAATTTATCAGTTAATATGGTTATGATTATAAACATATCTTTGTAGATAATCTTGTTTAAATTGTTCAGTAATTTAATGTCTATTTCTACCTACCAAGATATGGGTCCACAATTCGCAAATATAAAACCCCATCAATACTTAATGTTACATTGTCTGATGTAATGGCACTCTGTTTAGGCACATCAATGGCAATTTCTTTTAAACTTTGCACATATTTTATTTTATCTACAATAGGCCATAACAGATTCAAACCAGGTTCTAGAAGTCTATGAAATTTTCCCATTCTTTCTACAATCCATGCCTGTAAAGAGAAGTTTATTATTTAATAAACATACAAAGTTCTGTACTGTTAACAATGCCATAAGAGTTCCATTATGTATTTAATGTTTCATAACCACTTAGCATTTCATGAGAGACACCAGTTAATATTACAATAATAAATTTTGACTTAAAAAACTAACCTCTTGTTGCGGAACAAACATTATAATGGTATTAAGAGGGGTTGTTGATCGATATCGAGCAGCAGATACGCCATATAAGAATTTTCCTTCATTTTGATACTCTAATTTTAAAATATTCTGAAATTTCAGTAAAATATTAAACATAAATCACAATCTCCACCTTAAGAGAGTATTGCAATATTTATAAACCTTTAATGGAAGAGCTTTTGAAAAGAACAACCTCGAACGTGTAAACATTTTTAGTATTTTACTTTAACGATATATTTCAACAAAACTTATATTAGAATCAATAAATCCATTATTTTTGCGGAACCGCCGAATAAACAGAATAAACTACACATGACAAGATTATCAAAAAAATTATAACTGACACTTAACATTTTATTGACATTTGATAAACAATAAACTGTAGAAACAAACGGTAAGAAAAATCACTGAATTGTTAAATTCTAACGAAATAAATATATATTATTAGGCTGTAGGTTAAGCTGACTTTTATAAAATATGTGGTAGCTTCCTTAAATATTGTAGTCATAAACTACTTTAATGTAACCAGAATTGTTACCTCTATGGTTACATAATATTCAAAAGCGTTTTGGACAAAAGTTCGATTGTTTAATCGATATTAGTTATTATATCTTTATGTTCTTGTTTAAAAACAATACAATAACGTCCACACTTATAATAATGGATACTAAGTCGTCTGTAATGAAATCTAAAATAAGCAGCATACATGCCGATGACTTCGTTACCGACACCACTATTAGTGCAAAATTGAGACGATTAAAAATACAAGAAGAAATCCTGACTGCATCGGCTAATAAGAATATGTTGAAAGGTGAAGCAGAAGAAAATATGTATTATTGTAGCGCGGGAAACCAGGACCTACGCAATTATTTGTCTAATATAAAAAAATCCTATTCTGAAATTAAACAATTGTACCATGATATTAAAATTATTACGAAGGATCGAGAAAATTTAAAAAATACTGGTAAGCAATTGATAAATTTACCGTTTTGTACCTAAAATACATATAAGTAATTCAAATTCGGTCTTTTCATTTTTTTAGTCGGTAAATTAATTATCCTTGATGTAATTCGAGAAACATGTGCTACAACAATAATTGCGTAATGAAGTTGTAGAATAAAACATTTCCGTATAAATGTATTATTTACCTGTTATAGTAGCTACTTAAAAGATATGGTGATTCGCGCTAACATTACAGATATTGACGACGTCAAAAAAGATCTCTTGGATTTAGAGGAAAAAATTACATCTCTTAAAAAGTTCTTTCGTAAAGAAATAAGTGTTTTAAAGGTTGCCGAAAAGGAGCTCAAGAAACAGGTATAAAAATGCAATGGGTAACCAATGTGGTTGCAGCTCAGGCTACATTGTATAGCAATGTCACTGAAAGTAATTCACCGTAATTATATTATTTAATAATTAGACCTACCTTTGTTTTATGAATAAGTCTACTCACATCTTGTCACACCGACTTTTTCTCCGAGTATAAAATGTGGTTTGTGGCTTGAATGGAATCTATACCTATACATTTCGCTCGTTGTGCCGCTGCAATGCCGATATTAATTTAACGGGCGAATCGTTTCTGTTAATCTTAATACTTCCTTTTGTAATATTTTCGGTATTCGTAGTGGGAGTTCTAGCCTACAATAAAACTTTAGTATCGTTTTGTGTAATTAAGAATTAGTTGCCAATACATTTTTATGGTTAGTTAATACTTGAGTGACACTGCGGCAGCCGCAGACGAATTCTGTCGAACTCGTCTACCACATTCGATTATTTGTATAGGACCCTAGGGCCAATACCGGTCGAGTCCTTTATAAAAACAAGACTCAAAAATATGCGTCACTAAAATTTTGCATCAGCTGTAATAGCATTAAGACACATGACATGAAACATTATTTTTCACGACACTAAATTTTTCAGTCGAATATTTAAACATTTTTTTTTACAATAGATACATGAGCAGCCCGAAGAGACGAAAATAAAATATCAATCTAAAGTACTATCAAAGCCATTTAATGAAGTAATACCCAGTCCAGTGCGGGCTTTGATAAAATCACCGTTCAAATGCATAGTAAGTTGTTACTTTCCACATATTACAAATACCATTTGTAGTAAAAGGTTAATGAAAATAGTTTTAATTTAGTAACAGCATAGTTTTTAGTAAATTTAGCCGCAATATTAAACATGAAATTCAACAATATTTCAAATATTGAAAAATCATCACATGTCTTCCTTTTCATTAGTTTAAGATTTCTTATAGGAAGTTCAACAGTTTCAAGAATTCATGAAAAACTCTAAACGTTTCGGCGGATGGGATGAGTATAATCACAATACTTTTGTACATATTTGGAATAAACATTATAAACAGGACGAAATAGTTGACGAATTATCTAAAGAAAATCGTATTTATGTTAAATTCAGAGACGAAGTTTCTCAAAAAATATTTGGTAAGAACTTATTCAATAACATGTTATGTTATAGTGATCACTTTGTTTGTAACGAATATCGTGTATGACAATTTACATACATTAAATTTTATTGGAAAAGTAAAATTACATAATCTCCCAAAATTGCAATATCTTTTAAGACTAACTGTTACCGCCGACAGGTCTTTTTCGAGTCGGTTTGGTCACACTTCTAGCTACATGTACTATTACTTTTGGGTAAATTCATTGAATGGCCAGACACGCGGGTTCTGCTGATTTATTAAATGTATAGATTGTCACATGTTGTTAATTTATTTACTAGCTGCTATTTAAAAATGACTACGAACACAACATAGTAACTACTATACCGCTTAATTTATTCCAATATCCAGGAATCAAGTCAGAAGATGTATTTTCTCACACGCAATGGTATTTACAATACATTCATTTAAAAACACGTCAAGAGACAGCCCTGAATAAGTGGCGAGAGAACAAAAATAAAATTAGATATCCTAAAAGGAACGCGACCCGAGAGGAAAATAATACAGATAAGATAAATAATAGGAGATTATGCAAGAAGGATGTCAGTCCCAACCTTATAAAATGTGAAAAGCAACATGATTCCGGGAACTTTTATAAAAGTAAAAATTCAAATAATTCAAATTCCGTTTATTTGGTTAACCATTTATAAAAAATCGTATTAACACAGATCCTAAATTTTAGAACTTAGTCTATGGATTTCTCAAAATTTAAAGTAAAAATTAGGTCAGCCTATCGTCACTTCAAATTAATTTATTTTATACAACTTATCTAAAATAATCTATCTATAATATTACCATCAATTTTCAACAATATAAACAGTAACTCATTATTTTCAGTAAAACAGAAAGATAGAGAAATAGAGGAATTATTTAATGAACTAGAATTAAGGTATGTTTCATTTATAATAATAATAAACATTTTAAATACTTCGTGATAAGTAATAAAGTCTGAATAGCAATTCAATTTAAAAGCCGCAATGAAAGCTATATTAAAAAAAAAAAGGCCTATTCGTTTAAGTTCTGTAATGCTATATACAGACTCGTTAAACTTACGGCACTTTTTATTAGTGGAATGTAAAAAATATTAGGTTTTTCTGGATATGCATTTTAAATATACAATTTGATTTATTATTTAAGACGAAAAATGTTGCATTCCATTTCATTTTATACAACTGAACTACACATTTTCAGTGACTCCAATAGCGAAGTTCAATGTGAAAGTTTTGAGCAAATGTCAGAAAATGTACGCCGTTTGCGAAACATCCACGAAGGTAAAGGGAAGCAAGTTGTGCTTTCCCATCTCTTAAAGCCTACCAAGCAATGGGAGAATAGGAGCCAGAAAACAATAAACGCCGAGTGCAGGGGTTATATGAACATTGAGAAAGTTGAAAAACTGTAATGATTTTCATAATATTTAATTCAAATTTAATTATGTATGTATGAAGTGTATGAAACTACTTTTTTATTGCAGGAAAATTCCAAAATGGCGTCTGGTAGTAAATTAACAAAATAAAAAAAAGGAACATATATATATTCTATTATAATAATAATAAAACTTATGACTTACAAGAAATTAAATCAATTTTATGAACACAGTCTGGACTTATCAAATTTATCAATGAAAATCTTAACAAAGTGAACTAAATTAATTTATCAGTATGATCTGATATGGGCAAGTGGAAATTCATATCATCATAATTAAAATGAGAAAATTTTATATGCATATATTATTTTAGTTGGAAATGCATGTCCGAGTCAATGTCACACTAAATAAATCAAATAAGAGCATCAGTCTCTTAAACAAGGATGAATCAGCAATTAAATATATCTCATAAATTATATTTTGAAGAGATTCAAATATGTAATAAAAATTTATTATTATCAGTTTGAAATGAGAACAATTTCCTTTAAGGCTCCCATTAAAGTCTTCAATTCAATAATAAACTTCAATGTTACAGTAACTGTTTCTATGAAAAAGTTACCATAAAAACACATAAATATTTTAATTATTCATACAGTGAGGTGTTTAATATAATTTGTAAGAATACCTATTTATTCTAAAATATTCTGATAATTGACCCATATTTGGAGGAACCTCCCATAATGCATCAAACATCTTACCCAAAATGCCTGCCAGCTCTCTTCTTATTTATTTTTATGGACTTTAGAATGGTTCTGTATAGCGATTTTCGTCATAAAACCTTCCCCACAATAAATACAAAAATATTTATTTGGTCTAGAATGCATAATCATGTGTTTCTGCAAATCAAGAAGGTTTATGAATCCTTTATCACAGTACTCACACTTGTGATTTTTTACAGTAGTATGTCTTCTCTGTACATGTTTAAGGAAATAAGGTTTATATGTAAACACTCGGCCGCAATATTCACAAGTGTATTCTTTAACTTGTTCTTTATGTTTTTCCACTATATGTGTATGTTTTTGTATATCAGTAGTGAATTTTTCTTGACAAAAATTGCATTTTATTTTAGCTCCATTATGAACTAAATTACAATGCTTCATACGATATTTGTCTAGTGTGAATATTTTTCCACAGTACTCGCAAGGAAAATTTCCCCTATTATGGACTTGTACGTGCTTTTCTAATCTACTGTGTGCTACAAATGTATCACCACAATCTGGACAAATGTAATTGTTATAGTGTCCATTCATATGACCATCTACTTGATGGAAGCTGTTAAATGTTTCATTACATAAAACACATTTAATTGTTTCAGAAAGATTGTATGGAACAATCTTGGTATAAGCTTCATCAAATTCAATGTTGTGTTCTCTATCAAAATGTTGGAACATTCCATTCCAGTCTGGAAGTTTACAATTACATATACTACAAGTTAAATTTTGTACATCGAGTTTTAAAATTTCATTCAACCAGTAAGGTCTCATGAAATGGTCTACTTTTTCAGTTCTCTCTTCATCATGAGTTTCTGTATGAATCCGAAGTTCATCAGGATCTTGAAAGACTGGTCCATCTGTAGAGCAATATGCACAGTAATATTTTGCTGTTTTTGTTTTAAATGGCATAGCATTTGTATAAGTAAGCAATGTTTTAATTTCTTCAATGAGTCTGAAACTTTTGTCCTTAATTGGGTCTTCATTTGATTCTGAAATAAATAATCATCTTAATTTCAAACGTTAATTAGGTACATAAAAGAAATATTTTTAAAGATTTAAATGTCTAAACAATGTTCTTACCATTTTGTTCTTTAGATGTAGCGAGGTCCTTATTTAAATAATTCTTTATTGTATTTCTAGGAATATCATATTCTTGAGAAGCTTCTACAGCTGTCATTTTATTACTTTTTACAGCTTCAATAGCTTTGCGCAGGTCCAATTGAGTATATTTTTTGTAAACTTTAAGACGCTCACCATGTTTTCTCTTTTTAGGCCATTTCCGCTTATGAGTGTCCTCAAATTTATTTTCACTTGTCATATTTTCTATAAATAAATTAACTAGTGATATGATATTTTAAGGCTGATAAATATTTTTGGTTCATTTAACTACCATACATTATATAATATTTATAAAATTCAAAACAAGACAAATCTATATTTACATCAATCATCCACAAAACAATCATTAATTTTAATTATTACTTATTACTTATTAAATATAAAAGTAGCATATATTTATTTCTATAAGAAAATTATTATTGCATGAAATCAATAGTAATAAATATTCAAAATAATGCACAATAACTTTACTTTACCTTCTATAAAAATTTCAGTGTCATCCTCCAGATACTCAATGTCTTTATTATATTCATCATCAGTCAGTTCAACTTTTATATCCACATTAAATTGATTATTAAAAATACCAGATTCTTGTACTAAACAAAAAGTAATGCTACTAAAATATTACATTATTACAAATTTTATCAAATGATAAGCCAGTTTATTATTTTATAAATAAATATGGTAGTTTAACTTACCTTCAGATAGAACCTGCTCAGATGCAATTATTTCTCTCTTAAAGTTCAGAGCATTTCGCAATCTGTCCACACATGAATAGCAAATGTAATCATCTTGATCTTGTCCCCTCTTGCTTAACCACTGAAAAATTAAATTTAATGTAATTTTTTTGCAAAGTAGAATGCAGCTTAAGTTTTTAATTGTATATAAATAATATTACAAGGGTATGGAAAAAATAAACTCACGGTGAATGAAAAACACTCCATTAACATGTTTCCATAAATTTCGGTCTGCCCATCGTTATATGACTCTTCCCACATGTTCTGTAAATTTACATCGTCTAAACAGCACTTGCAGCGACTTAATATTTCTATTTTTTCTTCCTTAACTAAATTTAAATCCATTATAGTCTCTATCAATGTGTTACGCTAAGCAATATACTACTTGTATAGTATTCATATTTCATTTAATCAGAAAGTCTAAGTCAGTAGTAAGACGTTAGAATTGTCATTTGAAAAGTCAATTTTATATTTGGCGCAAGCTATTTGCTACAAAGGACTCTATTTAACAGATTATTAAAATATATCTAATGATTGTTACTTCTTTGTAATATAAATAATAATTATATGAATTAAATTTTATTATAATCCAGAGTATCTTAGGTTATAATAATTAAATTTTTATTAAATAATTAATTTACACATTGCTATACTTAGTAAAACTCTAAATCTAAATGAAATAGAAATATAAATTTTCAAGTCTAGTGACAGTTCATAAAATTTTTCATGATATTAGTGACCACAGAATATATCGAAGTCGACTATTTGGACAAACATGAAGTCATGAAGTATGAAGTATCAAAAGACCAATATAAGCTCTTTAGTTTTCATATTTTAATTTCCATTCGATTCGATGGAC
>JAOSYY010000015.1:5270104-5291781 GCA_025727935.1 Hebomoia glaucippe
TTTAATAATTATGTGTTTGTTTACAGGGTTCGCATTTGGGATTTAATTATTTTGATACCAAATGCTTTGTTTGTTTTATTCTTAGTTGTGAGATTTAATAAAGCGCAACTGAAATTGCGTGCTACAAGTAGTCCAATATTCTTGACATTTTACACACTAGTATGGGGCAATGTAATCATAAGCCTCATCAGATGCGCTGTATCCATGACCGTAAATGCCTCTGTACCAGTTGGAGGTCTAATTGATAAGATATTATGGGTTACTGTGAGATTTTTCCTTCTTGCAACTGAGATGAGTGTGGTGATATTTGGCCTTGCTTTTGGTGAGTAAATAAGTTTTAAGTTGAAAGTTAGCTCTCCTTTGCAGCCCACAAATTACAACTTCCCTCATATAAAAATAGTACTTAAGATCCATATTACTTAGTTGTAGTAAAAAACATTTAAAATCTATCATCATTATGCATTACTTGAACCATATTATATATTATGGAGTTATATTACCTGATTGACAAGTAAATTTTTTGCTGATTTAAGTAGATTATTACCAGATATGATCATGATGGGTTGCATGCCTGAGCAACTCTTATTAAAATAAAAACTTTAGGCATTCAACATTTCTAAAATATGTTAATGGTTAAATTTCTGCCAGTAACCATTTAATATTTTAGGTCACATGGACAGCCGCAGCAGCATCAGATATGTGCTACTAGCCACATCTCTAATATCACTTGCCTTTACTGTCACTCAAGGAACACTTGAAATAGTGATGCCAGATGACATGTTTCATATAGATACTAGGGATTTTGACCTATTTGGACATGGTGGAATGCTTTTTTGGTTTACATCATCATTGGTATTTGGAATTATTTACTTTATCATATTACTTCTGCCATGGACACCACTGCGAGAATATTTAGCTCTACCAAGTAAGTGTATATCTTTTATTTTATGGACAGTATGGTTTATTAAATATCATTGTTATTTTAAAAGCCTTAAAATGTGATGTCACTATGAGTTGAAAAAGGATCCTTGGTTGGTTCAAGTAGAGAAAATTATTGAAAGTTGATTAAAAAGGACAGTTGTAAAAGGTGGAGGTGGTCGACCTAAGTGAATGGGCCGTGATAAGATTGAGAATTTTTTATGGAAAAGGCCACATTAAGAGTGTAAAATTAAAATGGCTACATAGTTCAGAATGAACCAAGTAGAAATCCATTGTTTGATTAGTCAAACTATGAACTTCTACTTGTTAGGATTTTAGGGTTAGCCCTATGAGAGAGGTGCAATTTTATGAATGTTTTAACTTGTTGCATGTTAAGATAATTTATTTTATAAAAGTAAAATAAACAATTTAGGTTAAATTTAACCTTTTGTTATTAAGTAAAAAACATTAAATAGAATGTCTCATTCTTCAAGGTTGCATAGTAACTTTAAAAAGTGTTACTATACTAATTGTACATATTATTATCAGAACAGATTTTGATTTTCAGTCATTATAATTATTTATTATGAATAATAGTAATATTAAAAAGTAATAAATATACTTCAGTCAAGGTTAGGTCATACATTTCTCTTTGTTTATTTATACCATAATTGATACAATAAAACATGTGCAATGATCATTTAGAGAAGTTAATAGTTTCATGATAAGGAAGTAAGTCTTTTTTTATTGTTATAAGTAATAAGTTGTCAATTTAGGTTACTTGATATTAAATATCTTGAAATGTTTGTCGGTTATTTTTTTATAAATATTAATTGCTCTATAATGATGAATAATTATTAAAATTCCATTCAACCCGAAACATAAATAAAATGTACTAGAATTAAATGATATTACTAACTAGACTACTTAGAATAATCTTCAACTATTTTTGTCTGTCATGACATTGAAACTGCTGAATCAATTAAAGTGAATGTTGGTGTTGTAATGCTATCTATTAACAGTAGCTTACAGTCATCAAATTTAGGTTTCTTTTATTGTATGTATATATAATTTGCATTTGCTAATAAATTTTCTAAAAGGAAGTGAAATGAGACTATAAAGTTTATATATAATTCCAATAATCTGAAATAAATAAATTGCTGGTTTTATTAATGATTTTCATATCAATTTAATATCAGAGTTGATTGACAAAATTGAGATTCTATGTTTTTGTTTCAGCCAAACTCTCATTCTATTTTTATGTATTGCTTCTTGCATTACTGGATATAACACAGTCTATAGGAGCAGGGCTGCTTATGTGGGGGACCATCCCATCTGGACTCTGTGTTGTTGATGTAACAACTTGGTTATACTTTTCATTGTATACTCCACTTGTTTATCACACATTCTTAAGTGAATTCTTCAGGTGAGTTTACATAGTGAAGTAGGTAGTAAATGTTTGCTTTTCAATTAAATTCAGTAAAATTATAACAAATATGGAAACTTTCAACCTGTTGTATAGAATGTCAGTAAGATCTCGATAATAATGAAACTGGTTGAAAATTTCAGTGTGTCACAACCAAGTATAATGTTCTCATACAAAGCTCAGATGGATGAGCCAATGGATGATGATCAAGTGTCCCTTCCTCACCAGCAAAGTTTTAGCTCTCTTAAAACAGATTCAGATTACATCTATCAGGTACATATAAAATTCTTTTGAAATCAAAACAAAAATAGTTCCTATATATAAACTATGAACATCACTAAAGATCTAAGTTTACTTTTTAACTGAGATTAGTACTTATTTTCAATAGGTATTACAATTTGATCAGAAAGACAAAGTATAAAAAACATACATACATACATATATGTTGTTTGGTCTGTGGTAATATGGAATACTTAAATTTTTGTAACTATATTTCAATAAAAATAACTTTTATACTCATAAAACTGAAATTTTGAGGCATCTCAAAATTGATTACATGGATTAAAATTAGTGATTACTCTTGAGTAATAGAGTAAAAGTTATGGTTTGGTCCTTAGCTTTAATATTCTCTATAATATAGAGTAAATATTTTGTATTGATTAACTGGAGTTTAAGAATTTTTGTGCAGTATATCTTCTGGGTCTAAAGTTAAATAAATTGTGAAATAGGTAACATTTAATCTTGCAAGAATACCTTTATTGAATTTTCATTTCAGTTTTCATGTGATTCTTACGTTACTTAAGTTACTCTTAAGCACTTTAAGTGTGCTAGTTAGTTTGTTGGAGAAAGGGAGAAATTTGCAAGATTTTTTTTATACCAGTTTTTTTAAAAATTACATTACATATTATAATATTATTAACGAAAGACTAATGGCGCGTGGCAGCTCCTTTGTCCTCTTTTGATGTTCGCCGACGTTATAAGTACGTGACTTCTTTACCGTCGCTGCAGCGCGGTGTCTCTTTGATGCATTTAAATTGTCTTGCATTTTGTTACCAATCCTATTTTTAGACATTTTGTTTCATTAAGTGTCTAAGAACATTGTTTGCCTACACACTTTATATACTTGAATACATTTGCTTTTTTGTTATCATAACAGAGCAACAGCGTATACGACAGTACTTTATTCGAAGCGGGTGGAACAACACCAATGAATCCTGTCTACAGTGCCTCCTTGCAAAGTCCAGACTCGATAGCATCTGGCCAGTCAATAGATCTGCAAACCGGTTTCCAGAACCAAAACATGTTGTCTACATAACAATTGTGGTATGTAATACATAGAAAACTGTGAGTTTACTCAGTTTCACCAACATTGCAATATTTACCGTTCTCATTTGTAATACTGTCGATAGTCACAGTACAAAAATACACTTTAACTCGTAATAATACAATTGAATAGTTTAGGGAGCGTAAATATTACTTTTGTTTTCTCGTTATTTTTTTAAATTCAACTGTGACTGTTTTGCCAATTTCGTTATACTTTGACAAGTTAAATGTTGCTGTCTTGCTCATGCGCTATAATGTATTTTCATAGATTAGGTGATGTCATTAACAACAGACTTGTCATACATGTCGAAATACAAGTTTAAATACTGCGGCAAATAAGAAAGGAAGTTGATTATATATCTTTACACATCCAAAGATACGTTAATTTAAGAAGTAGCCTTATTCTCGATATAGTTAAGTTCCGTATCAATAGTTTTTCTCTTTTAAGAATCTCTTTGACTGTGTGTTTGTTTGAAAGCTTCTTTTTATAATAGGTTTAACCAGTGTATGTTCTTTGAGACTGTTACATCCCATCTTTGCTTTAAACTAAATGATATGTAATGGATCCATCCACACAATTTTCATAATAGGTTAAGGCTATTGTTACCCATGGGAGTGTATAATTTGGGCAAAAATTACTAAGTTTTTAATTAAATTTGTAGTAATAATAAACAGTGCTGACTGTATAAGTGATGAATAGTTAAGAATACCCTAAATTATATACTTCATGGTAACTACTTATTCATGTAACACACAATATAGAGATCAACAAATTTTTTCTATGGATTGAAATTAGTTTTCAGCTAATTAGTTATTATATTTTGCTATAGTTCCTTAAATATTCATGATCAAAAATCCACTATTTTGATTATTTCTATAGTATATACAATTGTAGTGTAGGTAAAAATAGTTTGAGTAAATTTTTATAATAATTATGATTTGTGTTAAAAAAAGCAGTATTTCTTGACTAAAGCGTATTAAGTTAGTGATGCGTAGATTTGCAACGAATAAATCTCAAATCTTTGTGAGATTTCAAAACCACCTCTAATAAATAATGGTAAACGACGTTTTACTGGCGAGACTAAAAATGTAGATCAACGTCAAATGGCTTTCATATATCAGTTAGGGAAAAAGTCAAAATCGAAAAAACCTATCTGAGGGGTGAAAAGTCTCGCTGGACAATCCTAAAATTCTTTATTAATTTTATATGATTATTTTATTATTGTACTGTGATGTTTTACCTACTTATTTTATTTTTGTTGTTAAATATGTTTTTTTATATTATTTGTAAGATGTCAAGATAACAGCAAAGCTGGTGTATTTAGTTTGTTACGAGAAATAAGATTGAAATCTGATTTTCATGTATTTCATATATTTTATCAATCATATACTGGTTTAAAACAAATGAAAATAAGCAGAGTGTGAGAAATATCATTTCTTTTTGAACAACGAAGTGTTTGCTTATAGAAAATATTTGTTTTGAAATGTTCGCTTTTCAAGACATGAAATTTTATTAAGACAGATAACTAGCACTCTGTTAATTTATGCTTCTTTCCTCTAAATTTTTCTTGGAGTTATTTGAATGAAACTCGTGTGGTTTACTGCAATTTATACTACATTAAGGCGTGACGAGTAAAACCTAAAATATGCATAAATGATAAAGCTGATGAAATATAAATTTACAGTGGAGTCAGTTTAGCTAGTCTTAGGTTTTTATATAATAGAAATCCTTGCGGTAAAAAGGATATAAAATATTTCGGAGCAGTAGTTTCATAAGATTGGCTGACGGTTGTAGTAATAAAATTGAGATTTAGCACTTATGCAAACAAAATAGTAATAGAAGTATCAGTATACAAATATCCATACTAAAACACCAAATTGTCAATTTATTCATGCAATAAGTCGTAAATTCCAAAAGTGCCGATTTGTCAATTTTCCTTTATATTGTGATAGTCCACATGATGTATATTTACATACCCATGTGCAACCTTATTTAAGTGATATTTTGGTTGAAGCTGTAGCTATATTTTTTTGTTATTTTCAACCATAAAAATCAAATAAAGTAATTAATTTACTGTTACTGTGTTTCATTTTACTTTATAACTTTTAATACACATTCAGGCAAAAGTGGAAATCCTTTAAATGATATACATTTTAAAAATGAAATCTTTTATTTTCTTTTTGAGCAATTTATTTTTCTATGTCTTCCCGAACGAATGGATGTTTTAAGCTTTCTGTAACAGATATTCTCTGAATGGGATCAATCATCAACATTTTATCTAATAGATCTTTGAGTTGTCCAATTTTTTTTTCTTCACCAGCTGTCATATTCTTTCTAGATTTCTTGAGTTCCTTATATAGCTCCCGCCCTATATTAATATTAGAGACTTCTTCTAATTTTTCTCTTCCTGAGAATTCATCTTTTTTATGCAATAAAAAATTATTGTTGTAATTAAAATGTTGATCTTTAAACTTTCCTTTCCTAATAATTCTAGCTGGTACTCTTCCTTTAAGATCCATAAAACATTTTAACATTTTATTATTAGAATTACCAGTGAAGAGAATTTTTCCAGTAGCCATTTCATACATAGTGCAAGCTGTTGACCATATATCTACTCCATGACTGTATCGTATGCCTAATATGATTTCTGGAGATCGGTAAAATCTTGAAACTAAGTATGGAGTTGGTTCATTATCGTTTACCCTGCATGCAGAACCAAAGTCACAAAGTTTCAAAACATTCTTTCTTTCATTTACTAAAATATTATCAGGTTTAATATCTGCATGAATGTATCCAACTTTCTTAAGAAGTCTCAATGCTAATAGTAATTGCACAGAATAGCTTACTAGAGCCTTAATGTTGAGTCCATGATGTCTTCCATATTTCTTTAAAATGCCTCTTAAATCCATATGAAGCGACTCCAGAACCAAGCAAAGATGATTTTTGTGCATGAAATGGGCCTCTAGTCTAACACAATGATATTTATTTGTAGGGTCAGAATCATTAACTTTTCTTATAGTAGCAATTTCTTTTAAACCTGTTTTGTACATCAAATCATTATTCCTCATTATTTTAATTGCTACTTCACTGTTAGTCTTAGTGTCATGAGCTTTTACAACATTTGCAAAGACACCCTGTCCCACAAGAGATTTAATTGTGTATCTATTATTATTTATGATATCTCCTATTTTAATATTATAATAACCCTCTGCATCATCCCAATTATCTGTTAGTTGTATAGAATTATTGCTATTGTCTTGGGTCACCTTATCTAAACTTTGCTTTAAATTAAAGTCTTCTTCTGCAAACATGTCAGTAGTTTCAGTCTTTGTTTGCACTGTTATTTTAGAGCTGGCCGATTCCTGATCTGTTTTGGTAAAATTAACAGGGTTATCTTTATTGTCTCTATTAAAGTTTTGATCAGAATTTTCACCATTATTCTTAAGTTGTTCCATGAGTTGTTTTCTTTGAAGCCTTCTTTGCTCAATAATAAACTCTTCATCTTCGGAGTCTAGTTGAATGTAATCATGATTATTATCAGATGAAACAGCAATATCTTTGGCACTTAGTGCTTTAATATTTTTATCACTTTTACTTTTTTTACTATTTTTATTTTTATCTTCATTGTCATGTATATTGCGTTTTTTTCTATGATCATCTTGTTTTTTTTTTGGTTCAGGTTTTGAATCTTTCGATATAGTTTTCAGTTCTTCTTTTAGTGATTCCCTTTCTTTTAATAAATCATCAATACTTTTATTTTGCTTAGATGAAAAAGGTGGTGTTTTAGAATCATTTGTATATGATTTTTTATCTTTGCTCTTTTTTGTACTCCTATTTCTCCGTGAATTGTTTGAACTGTGTTTTGAGTATTTTCGATAGTTGTCTGACATGATCACTTGAACTCACTTGCAATTTCTCTTTATTTTGTATGTTCTTCCTGACCTGTAAAGATAAACATTTTATGTTTGAGAAAGATGAAAGAGAAAAGCAAACATCTATGTTTAAGTAATAAAATATCTTTTTATGTATAAAAATAAATTTATTTTGTTGCAAGCATGTTCACAAGTAATCAGATTCATGATAAGTGATGATAAACTATGAAGTAATACACAGAATGTCACATATTATATCATGAATCTGATGTTTAGGTATAAATAGATGTAATGTTAACTATAGCGCTGATTACATTTCCACCCAATCTCGACATCTGTTGTGTCAACATTACTCAGTGGTCAACTGTTCATGTTGTCATTATGTAAGGTGCCGTTTTTAGGGGTTGCCTGCTTATTCCAACTCATTTTACTTTTCCATCCATTGTTATCTAAATTGGAATGAAAAATATAATTAGTCATATGTAATGATGACATACAAATCTACAGCAGATATAAACAAATTAGGTAAAAGTAGAATTTTGTATAAATTATCTATTTACACAAAAATAGTGTAAATTCATTTACTCATCCTTTGCCTTCCCAACAAAAATATCATTTGTGATAGTACAAATACCATGAAAATGTTGAACATTTTCAGAGGGTGTTAATACTAAGATTCATCAGAGATATTGTTTTCCAGGACCGAAAGTGAAATTCATGATATCAGTACTATTTTTATGTTAGGAGTCATTCTTGAATAACTCTTCTGGTAGTGAAATTCAATATTCAGAAACCAATTACACCACAAGTGTTTTAAAACAGTAGGCGATAACACATTAATCAAAACTTTACTCTATATTGGCCTCAGAAGTACAATCTGTAATATAAAAAATAAGTAAACTTAAAAGTTTTAATACAACCTTGATGATATTCTTGGAGTAACTATCACATAGAGGAACTATCAACAGGCCTAGCATGACCACACATTTAGGGTGAAACTTTACTTTTCTAAATTAATGTACAATAAATTGTTAAGAACAAACAACAATGTAGGAATGTTGATAGCAAACATAAATATTCTATAATATCTAATATTTGTGAATTAAAGAATTATTTGCTGCATCTGTTCATTATAAAAGACTGCCAAAGACATTATCACTTAAATGGTATAAAGTAAAGAAAAATTCGATGTTTATTTTTACAATTACTTTTTTGCTTTTACAGGGTAATGATTTATGTTCATATTAATGTCTCTTGTGTTATAATGGAAATCTGATCGTATTTCTTTGGTTAAATAAAGTAAATGATACAAACTATGAAAGAAAGAACTTACCTATTTTGTTTATTAGTGTTTCCAACGAAATTTACAATAGTTGTACTAATCAGGCCATAATTAACTTATGAAAGTCATAAGTTCACACTTCTTATGCTCACTAGGTACATTATATGACATGTAATTTTATAAATTTGATTTTAATACTATACAAAAATTGGTATTATAAGATAACTACTGTACCAAGAAATATTAGAGAATAATTTATTTTTATTAAGATAAGTGTATCACCATGTAATTCGTACAATTTCTAAATAGTAATTACCAGAAAGTAGACAAACACTAGTAGGTAAATGAAAATGGGGGATTGGAAACTTTAATTTTTACTACTGAAATGTCAAGAAGTTACCACAGATAGACGAAAGCCAATCTGTGTGTAGCTCGTTAATAACGGTAAGAGTAGACTACTTTTCTTCGAATTAAATATGTAGTGTTTACAAATAATAAACGAGTTAGTTATCTTTTTAGATAAATTGTCATAAGAGTATTACTACCTATATAATATGTGTCACGTATCTAGTTTGTGTTAAGTTGTTAACCTCGATGTACCTACATAATTTTTATTAAACAACTCGCTTATTGCAGTACACATTACATGATTACACAATTGTAAAGAATCTAATAGAATAGCGCTATTTGGAGGATTTCTGAACTGGAATGAAACTTAATACTGACCACTTCGTCTTCTTCTCCCATAGAAAATTATCTTTTTAGCTTTAGACTCCATATTTAAGAATGCCAGTATGTTTTTGGGTAGTTAGAAAAATACATTTTAGAGAGCGAACATTTATTAGTATGTAGGTTGTATATAGTCACAGAACACTATTGCATTATTCTTAGACAAGATGCCTGCGGTTTGAGCTCTGAGACATTGAAGTTTAAAATTTGAGTTTTATTTAACCTAAAATTAAATTGAAGTTTTGTTTTTAATATTCAATTTCAGCGTCGAACTGTAACCCACTTTATTTTCAAATCCTAATATATTTAATATGAATAGAATGAATATTTTCATGAAGTCGATTTCGAGATTATCTCATAATTACAATCTAGGATTTGCACCTTCAAGAAATTTTCACGTAACTGAAGGTAAGGCATGGTATTGAAAATATAAATTCTTTGACATTATATCGTATATTTCTACAGTTCCGGAAACTCTAGTCTATACGTATGACTTTCCCACTTGTTTGTTGAAAATGTAATGGTTACTATTCCGCCCAAACTCTTATATTTATCATCGTAATATACCGGTATTGTTTACAGCTATTTTCGATGTAAAATAGTCTTATTTAAAGACTTTAACACTAAATAATTAAGAAATCTGTTCTATCCACACATTTGCGCTTGTTATAAACTATATAATTTTTATAATAGTGTAAAACAATGTAACAATATTTAGATATTATAAGCAATATTAAATCTTAAGACCTTATCAAAGTAACTGACTGTATTAACATTAAAATTTCACATTTCAGCTCAGTATTTATATTCTCAGGCAGCCTTGGGTGTTGATACATATCTGCAGACTAGAAAGAAGATAAAAGAACAATTTGCACAGTTTACTGACAGCTTCAAAACAAAAATGCATGATTTCGTTCAGAATCCAAAACATATGATATTTACTGAAGATTTAAAGAATATGGTCCACATAGCTGAGCCTACAGATTTAAATTTAGTGGTTGATATGATAAAAAAGTTAGTAATAATATTTAATGAAAAAATTCTATTAAAAGTTTATTCCATATGAATGTAATTTTGATATTAATATGCAAATATAGTGCTGTTTATTTTTTCTCGTGGTATAGTTGGTGTTAATTAATCACAAGCATTGGAATAAGTTTTAAAATTTAAGTTTTTTGGTGTTATTATATTTTTGTGCTAAATGATGTTTTGTTTTGAAAATACTGCTGTATATTGGCCTAAAAATGAGCGTAGAATATTTTGTGCCTATAATTGTATTATGCGTTTTAAACTTTCTTTTGTTTATTTTGTAGGTTTAATACACAGAATACAGAATTTCGATTTGGGTCTTTCATCTTTGGCCCAGTAGTTATGAGAATGTTCTATTTTCTTGATGCTCCAACTGAAGCTATACAGGTAAATTTAAATTCAGCTTTACTATACTATCTTATTTAGTTTGTCTGGCACAAACTCTTAAATTGCTAAAGTAATTATGGTCCAATTTAAAAGATGGGATTAGTATGTCATTTAACGATGTGTTTCATTTTTTAGTGTTTTGAAGACTCAAACAACAGTGGTTTCTTTGACCAATTAATAAGTTATCAGATATTATTGGATCTACTCTATAACCATGAGATGTATGATGAAATGTATAAGGTTTTTGAAAGAGTGCAAGAATGTCAATTAAACATGACCAAGTATCCTAAGTACCCAGTTGTATTGATACTTGCTGCATGTTATAAACAGGTATGTGCTTTTAACATATTTTTAAAGAAGAAGTATATTGTTCTACACCAACTATATTGCTAGCCATGTTTGCCTCAATATTTTGAATAAGTGTTTTTGAAATTACACTAATTATGGAGACAGACATACAATTATTACTGAATTATACCTTAAATTTAAATTTGACAAACTAAATGAGAAATAAGCCGTTTTTTTTTTAATAATACTGTAGCATAAGGTGCTCAGTCGAATGTTTAGTGTTATTTAGGACAAGAACACTGTGAATGTAATTCTTGATTGTGATTCTTGAATTTGTATTCACTCTCAACTGGATATTTAAGATAATCAATGGAATCACTATTACGGTTGCAAATTTAACAGTTTTATCCACAGTTATTATAGAACCAAAATTGGTCTCTTCCTATTTGTACCAATTTCTTAATAGTATTTTCCTGTTTGTAACATTGTATAGAATTTAGAGTAATTTTTGTTTTTCAGAATACTCCAGAAAGCTATGAGTATGCCAAGAAACTTTGGAAAGACATGTCTAGTTTGGGGACAGTGCCTTTAAGAAGGAGTTGTACATTTATGGGTGGTACGTCTTTAATTTTACTTTGGTTTTGAGTTATTACATTTAAAAATAAATATTAAATATAAGAACTAGAATAAAAGTTTTAGCTTTTAAAGACTGTTATTGACATATTGGAATAACATTTGGTTTTTCTTTAATTTCAGCGTTGGCATTAAAAAATGGTGACCCACACATTGCTTTGGAGTGTGTGGCGTTACAGACACCTCACTATGTTACCATTAGGAATATAAAAGTGAGTCCAATTTAAATTACACAAATAGTATTTCAAATTGAAAAAAAAAAAGATTTTAGTATCACAGTTACTTTGATGGTACATTATTTTGTTTGTGCCATATATATTAAAAAATGGATAGAATTGTTATATTAGAAATTAGACATTATTATTCCCATTACGCGTCGTGCATTACTTGCAGCATCTTGCTTTAATACATTTTGTTAATGCAACTATAAGATTTCTGGTGCTGGTTTTAATTGGCTATATCTTCTCACAGATTCTTTAACCTTGCAAATGCAGTAAATGAAGAAAGCACATTCATTAGTGTTACATTCTTATTTTTATGAATAAATTTATTTTGGCTTAATGTTTTCCAGGTGATAGCTTTAGCACAAGTAGGCAGAATAGATGACACTTTGCCCATATTGAAAGGTGTTTTAGGGGTCGACACACCTGCTAAACTAGACAAGCATACATTTTTCCAAGAAACGGTATGATTATTAATTGAAATGGTATGATAATTTCAGTGAAATGTACTCAGTTTTAATTCAAATTTATATTTTGATTGTTGTGTTTTTTTTAATAGATTGATGCTGTAAGGAATGAAGTTACAAAGACCAATAACAAAGATGTTGAAAAAGAATTTGAAAATATTGTGAAAGCTTTGATAGACCGTGACTTAATTGACAGTCAGGTAATATTTTGTATCATAAATTACTTATACTAATCAACGGAAGATTGAACAAAATAGTTACTATTCAGCCTTGTTATCTTTCTGAATTGTAGATTTTTTCCCAGATTATGTACCGATACAAAAGTATGTATTTACAATACTGGTTATTTTTTAATTTAATTCTAGTAATATAGATAAGAGCAGGTTGGAGATTTCATTTTCGCAAGTAAAATGCAATATAAATACTTTTATTAGGTTCAATAACATAAAACAAAAATATCTGGATTCGATTTCCTATTAATAGTCCTATAATTTTTTATCTATCCTTTAACCTACTTAAAAAGACTCTATTTGACTGTATTTTTTTCAGACTCTAGATAAACTTGTGACGAGTGAGATCAGACTGACGGTTAAGAAAGCTCCGCCCAAGGGCATGCCTCGAATGCCATTTGCTCTAAGACATAAAACAAAGACTATAAGTTAATGCTTTTTGATTGATCCGCGCTACAACCGATTATTATCATAACTGTGCAAAATTCCGCTGTGTTATTTCAAACAAAAGTAAAAATACGAAGAAAATATTACCACATTCCATCCAAATTGGTTTCAATGTCAGAAAATTACACTGGAGTTGAAGAGTAATTGAAAAATGTTTGTTTTCTTTTCGTCCGTTCATATTTTGCCATTTCCGACAATCTTAGAGTATAAATGGACTGATAACAGGAAGAAGGTAGTAATTTTTGAATGCTGAATAATAAGAGGCTGTTGGTGCTTTTTACGATCAAGGTTCAATGTTTAATTAATCGTTTTTGTAGTACATCAGAAATTGTAGTTGTAAATAAATGCGTGTGAGCGAATGATATGAATAAATTTGTGTTGTTGAATGTTCTACTGGTTTTTATTTACCATAATTTATTACTTTTAAATAATTACTTAAAAAAATCAAATGATAATGATGTTAAACACTTTTAACTAAAGTGCGTACCATGTGATCAATATTTAGACATATCTTAATGAAATGTGAACCCTGATGTTATAAATGTAACTAAAATCAAGGGCCTACAATGACGTCACATCAGAATACTTGCTGTAATAGAATGAAAACAATGCTTTAGTTATGTGATAGTAGTTTATTTACTAGGTCAATCTTAGCCTTAGAAGGGAAGGTAAAGTTTGAAGTGCTCGGCATAGACAACGTGTCGAGAACGCCTTAGGAAACGCTACGTTTCACCGACAAGCGTGTATAAAAAGTGGTGGCAATCGAGGGAGTGATTGTGTAGACTAGGTACTACACCTCTAGGCAATTGGTGAAGTAATATATCTTTTAAGTCGAGGAAAATACTAGCCTATTTCATAACTAGCGTGATATATTTAATCTCAAAAGTCGACAAAATGGTCATTAGCATATCGTGGATATATTTTTCTTTATGGCAAGCATATATTTGTTCTCTCTCACAGTACTTGTAAAAAGGGATACGAAAAATATCAAAGTTATTATTTCAAAGAGAATTTGGGACTAAGGGGTACGCGTATAATTACTTCGTTCTCAATTTAACCTATTAACTTGTACAAAATTATGCGACCGTGGAACACAGACATCCGAGGGTGTTAATTAATAGACAAGTTCTGGCTCTCTCATTAATAAGGGAAAATGAGAAGAAAGGTTGTACCTAATATATCAATAGAAGAATATTTTTCATTAATACTTTCTTAAATTATAGTTTAAGTGAGTTCAAGATATTTGATAGAAAAATAGTAGCTAAGCATAAGATATATTTATTAATGGCTTTAAGGACCGTTCCTAATATGCATAGTGAACCAAAAATAGGATTTTTATCGTCTTGGTAGTCAGTGCTAACAAATAGTATTTTGAATTAGGACCCGTTTAATTTTTCAGTCCGTCTACCTGTAGACGGACTGAAAATGAAACGGGTCTATAAAGCTATGGTTTTTGACATTATCTAATTAATTCACACTACACGGTTACCACAGTCATCAATTTAATAATTGTGAAAAATATAATACTCCAATTTTGTCATAATGGTTTCAATGGGTCGCCATTAGTCCTGACCGCTACGTGGTCGTGAATGGGATTCCGCAGGGCAGACTTATTTCAAACTTCCGCTTGCTACGCTAACAATGTTAGACCCTCAAAGGTTAATGCCATTGTTCCATTTAAATATTTTAAAGTAGGTAAGAATTTGGCACTTTCAATATCTTGATTGTTGTTTCTGTACCTGTTAGGTATCATTCCTTAAAATAAATAAATTTGAATCGGCAAAAACTAAGACGTTTCAGATTACGACTAATGATTTATCTTATAGCACTATAAATATTTTACAGATCATTGAATATTATTAGATATTAAATATTATTTTTTGTATATATTACTTTTTATTATTAAGTCATTCCACTACGAACTATTTGAGTAACTCTTTCAAATAGTATTAGGCTAAAATCGGGTATAGCTTTAGTAATATTAAACTTTTATTAAAAGGAAACTTATAAGGCTTAAAATTTATTACAGTAAAATAGGCGAGTAGTGTAATATATAAAGCCTCTCAAAATATGGGATAATCCCTCGGGGAGAGCTTTGACGTTTTTAATGCCGTAAAATTACAAACCGTGGGACGATCGGCTCTAGGTACATTTATTTCGTGTTCTATTCATATGACAAACATTACAGGTTTAACAAGATATACAACCTTTACTTAAATGGCACATAAAAGGCATACGTGGGCCTAAGAGTTTTCATTTAAAATAATAGTTAGTTGAGCGTTTGATTGCTATCCTACTTCAGATGTTATGGTATCTATGAAAGAGTATGTCTACGTCTAGTAGCTTGTATAGTTATAATTTCCTTGTTCTATATATAAATGTTGTACCTATTCTTTATTCCCCTAAAGGGAAAATGTTTATTGTTTTGGAAATATGATCATAGACAAGAAGTTTTAAACTTAACTTTGATGTTTTCCTTTCACTGAAACGGTTCTGTTATGCCGTTGTTATTATTCTGCAAAATTTAATAGGTATATAGTTCATTAGAGGACTGATCCCGAAAACGAAGAGAGATGATAGTACTATTAACTCCTTTGAAGATGGGACGAAAAAAAAGCGATCTTTATTCATTATTTACGTTCCATCATGTTAGTAAGGCTAAATAAAACAAAATTTTCATAAAAATACAATACTTTACTAAAAGAAAAGAACCAACAATGAAACATGATAACAAAAACAGCTGGACTAACATGATGGAGCGCAAATAACGCTAATAAAATGTTTTAATAATACGAGTTTTTTAGTCAGGGTCTTGTTTCCGTACCATCATCAAAGGTGTTATGAGTACTATCATCTGTCTTCGTTTTCGGGAGCGGTCCCCTAACACCCGTTATAAACCTATAAAAATGTAAACAAAAAAAAAGTTAAAATACGTTCATGCAAAGTTCATCCGATATATTAATGATTACTTGCGATCAATACCATTGAATACTCATAATTATATAGATAAAATAAAATATTAAAAAAATCTGTACTTACTTTTCTAAATTAATGCGTTGAACAGTAATATCAGAATGAAACCCGATATCGTAGCAACATTACATTATTCACGAATCCATTTCCATCGGCGCTGCACTTAGCGTTTTCCTTTAAAGTTCCATTTAAAGTGGTTCAGATATTTGATTTCTTACATTTGCATTTTGACCTTTGCTCTAAAGCCCTTTGATGACTATTCAAGCGCTCTACTAACAAAAGGTACACCTTTGTTACGCATTTCTACGAATTACAGGGAATTCAAACTTCAAAGATATGAAAATTCTTGTGTTATTAAATTCTTTACTTATACATAAACAGAATATAAAAACACCTTTTAATGATATCTAATATTAAAGTATTTGTTGATATAAGTTGGTGTAAAACTATCAGAGTATAATTAGTATTTATGCTTGAAATTAATTATTCCCAATATGGTTAAATTTTTAATTAATACATAAGTCTGAAATGCATCTAAACATTCGTTGACATGCTAACTAGCGAGCATTTCAACGGCTCTTCTCTATGGATGAAACCGGCGATAGATGTATAATAGTGACGATTCGTCTCTTAACATATTGCTTAAATAAAGCTAATTTTCTGACTAATGACTTTAGACTCGTAAGAAGAACAACAAACCAGAAGTTACCCAATGCGATAATATTCTATGTATCAAGATGTTAAAAGTAAAATATTTGAATAGCTTAATAATTTGGTAATTTTAATATTTAATACGAAATGTACAAAAAAATCGTAAAGTACCGAATCGCAGCATTTATGTGTTCTATTTTTACGGCTGTATAATAAAATTTTGAAACATAAGAGCATCGTAATGGATCCATTACTTTTAATAACATTGTAGGAAGTCTCCGGCGAAGATATTATATGAGGATAGCTACTATCTAAATGTATAATGAAAATATATTGGTTGTGGAATGGTAATATTTAACAACTCTTAGGTATTTTAACCACAGTCTCGATAAGGTGTTTTGTTATAATTTTAAAGTGTCTTTCTGTAGCATAGTAGCTCTTAAGGGCGGATTTTAATACGGTTTTTTATTTCAAACTGGACATCGTAAAGATAGTTTTTAGCTATGATTTATTAACATCAATTTCCGTGCTTCATATTCTATTGGTGGGGTTACTTAATATATATTTATACATATGTTTAAAAACATTTAAAGAACACTTTTTATGACACTTCGTACCTATGATGTAAATATAGGTATGAATAAGTAAATTTATGGGAATGACGAATAGATTGTCGTCAGAAAATCTATTTTATCTCATGTATAGTATAATTGTAGGTTCTATGTCCATATTAGAGCAGACATCTGTTTGTGATATAACGGAAATTACTTACATATACTATGTATAGCTCAACGTTGTCATTCACCGCTAATGTAATTGTCGTGGTAATCGACTCCCACAAATCACAGCTGACATCTGTAACAGCTGGGTTTGCAAATTTGATCAACAAAAATATGCAAGTTGTGAAAAAACTAAGACACATGTTCTTGTAATGCTTCTGTCCTCCGGACCGGACTTAAGGTTTTTAGTAAAAGCTTATTGTTGTATGTAGGAGTTTTATAAAGGAAAATACAATTAAATATTTTATTTAGATATTTATTAAACATACAAACATGTATTTTAAATTACATATTTCATAAAATATGATATAATATGAATTTTAGTTATATGATAATTCATAACGATATTTTTAATGGTACATATAAATAATAATATAATTAATTCGTAACTAGATACCTACTTATACATAATAGTTTAGGATTTCCTAGGTATCCATAGAAGCATAAATTACGCTTACGCATTGCATATAATAATTATAATAAACATAATGCAATCGATATTTTTAAGAGTGAATTTTTATTTAGAGATCATATTATATACAGAAGAGTTTTAAACCTTAAGTAATAATGTTTCAGTAATATTTTTTACAATGAAATTATTAACTTAATATTTACAAGGCATTAATAATTTAAGTGTTTACCTCACTCTTAGGTCACATTTAAAACAATTTGTTTTTATAATATATTTCTATAATCAACTACGATATATGCAAGTTTTAATACAAATAGCGCATTGTTTCCCATTTTTTTCTCTTATTTATTCTAAAAATTATAGAAACTCTTGGCAATAGATATACATTCATATTAATTATAATACACGGGAATATTTATAATGTATTTAATTAATTCTTAAGGTGTATATATATTTTAAAATGTGCAATACACCATATTAAGCTATAAAAAACCGATCTCAATATCAGTATGTAAATTTATTTACCCGTAGCAATATTCTTGTTTTGGCTATAAGTTAAGATAGTAAATTACTTAAAACATTGTTATCAATTTGTCTAACATTAATTATAACTACATATTTAAGTAGTGGATATACTATTCTCACATATATATGTGAGAATAGTATATTTATGTCCTTATAATTTATGAGTTACAGTATCGGTAAGAGGTATTTCAGTATACATAATTTCGCAATTATCTCTCTTAAATATTATATGTGAAAATATCTATCAATCAAAAAATAGTCTATATTTTTTTAATTCATCATTAAGCGGAAATAAATTTTTAAATAACGAATTCTAACATGTATTAGTTTTACTATAAAAGCTTTGCTTTGGTTGTTTTAATGATTTACGTACATAATTTTGTTACTTACATATAAGTATAAAATACACGACTATTAGGTACACCATACAACATTGAAGTCGCTTATAAAATAGATATTTTAACTTACTGTTTTTCTTGTGATAGAAAGGTAGCTTTAGTTCTAGAAACACCTACATTTTCCTTACGTGTCTAATTTGTAAGCTATGAAGCTATGTATATTCTGTACATTTTCTGATTTCAGAATGTCCTTAAATATAACACAGAAACATTAAAATTATCAATTCTCAAGTGGTAAAACATATAAGCCGTTCAAACATTTGTGATTTGAGAATTTGAGATCATTTTCATGTAAAATGGAAACTTCGACAGCTGGCATATCCAATGATTCGTCGAAATGGGAGGGATTTTTGTTTTTTTTTGGTAAATTGTGTTTTAGTGGATTAGTTATGGTTGACGATGATTGGAGATCTAAGGCGAGAGAGGCGTCCTCTTCGGGAAGAGTGCGCAGACGCGGCAGCCTCTCTCGCCCACCTCCTCACACAGGCGACTGGTCACCACTTGCACTTCCACTAGTGATATAATCCTGCGCATATATCAAAAGAAATTATTTTTTTAACACTACTCCTTGATGATACAAATGTATCTATATAGATGGCATAACAACTGATATGTCTTAAGAAAATAAAAAATAATAAAGAAATGAAACAGATTAATATAACATTTTGGAAAATGAAATCATTACGTTTTTATGAGCTCTGTGGAAAATACAGTGTATACAATAAAACTTTACGCTTATCTATAGTCAATAACATGAAAAAGTTTGTTTTTTGCAGCCGCTACGCAGCTTCTACGAAAATTGTACTGCGACAGTGTTGTAGGAAAGGCTGATTTTAATCTTTAATTATTATAAGTTCATGGTAGTCTCAAGAAAGCTTGATTAGACTTACAAGGTGCCTATAAGGATTTGAGATGTGGTGTTATCGTCACATATTGCGCATTAGCTGGATCCAGAAAGTTAGTAACGACACCGTTCTTAAGCGTGTCTACATAACCCGAAAGATGATGTCAATCATTAAAAGACTCGAGAAAGAATATTTCGGCCATATGCTCAGGCACAATAGACATTCGTTGCTGCAATTGATAATGATGGGCAAAGTTCAAGGGAAGAGACGCGCTGGATGTTGAAAAAAGTGGTTGCGGAACTTCAGAGAGTGCACGGGGATAACTTTTGTAGAGAAGCTGTTCCGGCTGGCGTAGAGTTGGCGGCCGACCTTCAGTAATGAAGTGGAACCGTGAAGAAGAAAAGGTAGGTTGTAGGTTTAAACAACGACGTATTTGCATGTAAAAGCTATCGTGATCCATATGGTTCGTGTTGTCGAAAGTTACTTTAAATTTGTAATAATAATGCATTATGTCTATACTAAGCCAATTATATTAAATAACTTACTGCGTGCAAATGTCTGCCATCGTGATGAGGAGCAAGGGAGGTCCGGGGTACTAATAAAGTGGTGGTTGTTGTTTCTGACGCAGCAGACTCCCGTTTTGAGGGCTGGCTATATAATCTGTCCCACATTTTACTTGTTAGACTATGTAAAGAAAGCCACATTAAATTAATAAATAAAATTGCTTAATTCTCAAGATATTTTTAGTACAAATAAAAACATACATTTCGTAAACATGTGGAGACACACAGTAGAGAAATATATTTTAAATTTCTTACTTAATATACACGTAAGCTCGACGTGTAAATTAATCGATATACACAGTACTTTTTTTAACTTTTTCTGTTACATACTAATGAATGGATACCTTCTTCATGCAAAAATTATTGTTACAAACGAAACAAGCACTTTGATAACAAGCGTTTTCAAATAAGGTAGGTATAAAAAAACAAAATCAATAAAGCGTATAGCACACAAAATTTATTAAAATAACAAATATAGTAACAAAATAAAAATACAATTCTCCTTCAAATCCACGTTAGGTCTTAAATTTCTTCTTAAATGCAAGCTTTAGCAAGCCTTGTTGATTATCCAATGGCCATATTTTCATACGGTGAGCCTAGTGGGAAAAAAATGGATGATCAAACATGGATTTGAAATTAGTAATGTCTGAACATTTTATATGATGCTCTACGATATCTGAATTGTTTGATGTGTAATCGTGCAAATAATACATGCATTTAAACATGCAATGAATGCTTAATTGAATTTAGGGATCTATGTTTATTACGAATTTTGATAATCGATTAACATGAAAATTGTAATACGATTAGTTTAATTCATTGATTACAATGATATTTACGAGCAGTTTGAAAAAAATAGTTAAAAATTTGTTCTATAGAGGTTACAAAAATAATAAGAAAAGTTTACACAGCTGGTTTAATTATAAGTTTTGCTAATTTTTCCTAAATTAACAGAACTTGTAATCTTACCTAATCACTCGGGAGCCCCACACTAATCTCCACTAAAGCGGCAGTGTTGCCAAAATAAAAAGAAAATTTTATATGGATCAACTTACCGAATGCTTTCTGTCCTGGACCTTGGAGACCAGTCCTTAGAATAGGAAGCTCCTCTTCGTCGTCCACCTCCAATCGTCCGTCCAGTCTTCCACCTTTCGACGTGGTATCTGATTGCATGACGAACCTCAGTATTCATGAAGCAATAGAACAGTGCTACTGTGAAACCCTGCCAACAATAACGTACAACATTAAAAGTAGATTAGAATTTTAATGTACTATTTA